>CAKNXH010059676.1:8597-139670 GCA_932178445.1 Andricus quercusramuli | reverse complement strand
CCTCCACCACCTCCTCCTCCACCGCCACCTCCTCCTCCACCACCATCTTACTATTTGCCACCGGCTCCTCAGCCACCTCCTCCCCCACCAAGACCACCTCCTCCTCGGCCACCACCACCTCCTCGAAGGCCACCGCCTCCTCGACCTCCCCCACCACCACCTTCTCGTCCCCCACCACCTCAATACCAGCCACCTGCTCCCACTCCACCTCGACCTATTATAACTCCTCGCCCACAGCCACCAAGAGTATCAACGCCTGCGCCAACTTACTTGCCTCCAGTAAATTACCCAAATTATTACCCTTCTGGCTCCTCTGCAGCTTCTTCAACAGCTGCTTCATCAGTTGGATCTGAAATATTCAAATATAGTCAACCTGTCGCAGGACCTGTAGGTGGATCATTTGGACAGTTTCAAAATCAACCACTTCCTTCAAATGACTTTGGAACTTCATCATCTGCATCTGCAAGCTCATCCGCATCGAGCTCAGGAGTCATAAAGTATAGTCAACCTGTTGCTCTAAGTGACAGCTTCGGCTCCTCCTCTGCTGCTTTATCTAGTCAGAGCTCTCCCAACATATTGGCTAATGCGATACCAACATCAATAGTAAGTCCAAACTTGAGCCCTTCTGGATCGAGTAGTGCTCAGGCAACAGCATTAAGTTATAGTTATCCGACGCCGACTCCAAGTCTACCAACGCGTCCTCCTCCTTCTCCTCCTCCTCCTCCACCTCTACAACCTCTACCACCTCTTCGATCAAGCCCAAGGCCAACTTACAGTTATAATTATCCAAGTCCGACACCTATTTCGAATAACAATTATTCAATACCAACACCACCACGTCCTCCTCCGCCACCACCACAAGTAACGGTCAGGCCACTAGCTCAACCACTACCGTCACAAAATAGAAGATATTTGCCACCACCTACAGGGAGTAGAAAATATTCGCCACCAGAAACTCAAAGTAGGCGATATCTACCACCAACCGTTTAATATAATGTAAGGAAGCACGTTAACTCTTTCCTAGAATTTTGCTCTCCCTTGAGAATCAAAAGAACATTGAAAAGTTGCAGCACTACGTATTATTGAGTGTGTTTCCTGTCGATATTGTTCATTAAACCGTTTTTCTTGACGTATATTTTTTATCAAATATTTTTATTCTCCATGTAACATATTATTTGTGTACTGCTCAGTTAGTCATCGAAAGATTCAATTTAACCCTAGATCTTCTTTCGTCTGGTGAATCAAACGAAGGGTGGGGGAAAGATGACTTTTTAATACTTAAATTCATTCTCTTCTTATTTAACTGAAAGTAAGTTGATGAAATACTCTTTGTAAACATTGCCAAATTATTCAGTCACGAAAAACGCGAAATAGCTGTTATTATTTTTAAGTTGTAATGTATATAAATATAGGAATTTTTTCCAGAATTGTATATAATTGTCATATGAAATAATTTCATTGTATATCTTCAAAATTGAAATAAAAACTTGGAATGAATATATATATATTCTTCCATTTAGTTCCCTACTCACTATTTCTGTATTCTATTCTATATTAGTAGAAATTCATTTATTTATATATTTCTTCCTACTAAGTTTGAAACCATTAATTTTGTAGGAGAATATTCATTTCAAAACGAGTTCAAATTCATTAATTTCGAACACCTTTATTTAGTATCGTTGGAAGATAAACATGATTGATTAACTCTTGGAATTCATTTAAATATAAAATGTTGTGATATATGTTGCTTTGTAGTAAAAATACTTAGAATTAATGCATGATCAGAAGAAAGGAAAATCGAATAATTATTCTTCAACTTCACTTTCAAATGACTCCTCGCTAGATGCAACCCGTTATACTTACGTGCATTGTAGAAAATTGCAAGTATAAAGGAATGGGAAACAGAACAATAAATACAATATTTAAAGCATATTTTACTGCGAAAATAAGTTTCAAAATCTCATTAGGAATCAACATTTTTTTAAATATCTTTTACTTTTGTTCCTTCCAGTAAAAAAATAATTTCCTACTATATACTTGTCGTTGCTTTCAAAAACTTAATTCTTTTAGTTTTTGATCTTTATATAGCCGAAAATTTTTTCAGGGAAATGAAAAATTTTTAATCGATAAAAATGAGATCAATTTTACTGAAGAGTAAGCACGAAATTCTATTTGAAAAAAGCTTCCTTTTACCTACAAAAACATGAAAAACGGTAGTTTCAATACAATTTACATCTTGCATCTTGTGAGGGACGGGAAGACACCCCTGTGACTGATGACATGAATAATGCAGGTCACATACCTTCCCCTTTTCAACATCTCGTGGAGAGCAGGAAAAGGCATCTCCGTGACTGGACACAGGAATAATGATGATCAACCCTCTCAACCTTTCCAACGTCTCGTGGGAGCAAGTACACCTGTGATTGATCACATGAATAATGCTAGTCACATACCTTTCCCTTTTTAACATCTCGTGGATGTGGAAAGAAACTCCCTAAAAATTCCCTACTCTTTTCCAACGTCTCATGGTGGAAAGGCACCCCTGTGACTGATGGCATGAATAATGTAAGTCACGTACTTGCCCGTTTCTAACATCTCGTGAGGAGCGGAATGGTACCCCCGTGACTGGTCACATGAATAATGCCGGCCAACCCCCTTCCTCTTTCCAGCGTCTCGTGGAGGGCTAAAGGCAGCACTTTGACTGTTCACATAAACAATACAGGTCACATACCTTCCCCTTTCCAACATATCATGGGGAGCGGGAAGGCACCCCTGTGACTGGTGGCATGAATAATGTAAGTCACGTACTTGCCCCTTTCTAACATCTCGTGAGTGGCGTAAAGGCATCTCCGCGACTGGTCACAGAAATAATGTTGATCAACCAACTTCCCCCTTCCAGTGTCTCGTGAGGGCGGGAAGGTATCCCTGTGACTGGTCACATGAATAATTCGTGTCACATACTTCCGTTTCCAACACCTCGTGGGGGCGGGAAGGCACTCTCGTGACTGATCACAGGAATAATGTTGGCCAACCCCCTACCTCTTTCCAGCGTCTCGGGAGGGGGGGGATAAGGCACTCCTGTGACTACTCACATGAATAATGCAGGTCACATAACTTCCCCTTTCCAACATCTCATGGGGGACGGGAAGGCACCCCTGTGACTGGTGACATGAATCATGTAAGTCACGTAATTTCCCCTTTCTAGCATCTCGTGAGGGGTGGGAAGGAAGCCCCGCGACTGGTAAAAAAATAATGTTGGTGAACCCACTACCCCGTTCGAGCGTTTCGTGAGGGCGGGAAGGTATCCCTGTGATTTTTCACATAAGTAATGCTTGTCGGACTTGCATGTTGGTGGCGGAAGTGAGAACGTGTGTGGTGACAGGTGATGAGAGGATTTTACTGAATTTGTGTGGAAGGTGTGAGTGGAGTGTGAGGGTGGAAGCCGAGGAGGTGAGTAGAGTTGTGTGGGGTGGATTGGGGAGATAAAAAGTGGTTTTTGACGAGGGAGTGAGGTGGGATTAAGGTAGATAGTGAAAGTGAGGTTAGGTTGGCAAGCAATCGGAGGAGCTTGCGGTCGGGAGTCTTGGGCATTTGAGGGCTCAGGGGTGGTTATAGCAGAGTTAGGGGATGTAAAGGGAGAGAAAGGGGTGTCTGCAGGGGCCGTAAGTTATAGAAAAGGAAAAAAAAAAAAAAAAACAAGGGAAATAAAGGGAAAATTTGGCGGCTAATCTGCAGAGACATCGGTCGGCCGCGGTGGGTACTGCATGGCGGAGTCCCAGTTACCGGCGGCAGAGCGGGAGGTAAGCAGTGAGAGTGCTATCAGTGCTGCTAGTGAAGTTGACGGGGAGGAAATTTTCCACGTGCCACGACGGACAACAAGGCGTGGCTCCGGGTCGAGTAGCGCGTCTGGGAGAGGGGGAAGGCGGAACGAAGGAAGCGAGAAGGTAAGGGAGAGAGAGTCGAGCACAAGTGACGGGGAGGATCTCTTGAAGAGGAAGAGAGACAGCCGAGAAAGTCCGGACAAAAGCGAATTGGAGAGTCCATTCAAGAAAAGCGTGAGAGCACGTAGGTCACCCCCCCCAAAACATGGAGGGATTGTCAGAGAAGGAGGCTATCGGGATGCTGGTAGGCGAGATCAGGGGGCTAAGGAAGGACGTGGAAGGTATGAGGAAAGAAATGAGAATTAGAGATGAGAAATGGGAAAAGGAGATGAAAGAGATGAGGGAGAGAGTAGAGGGGTTAGAGAGGGAAAGGAAAGAGAAGGAAGTTAAAATAAAGCAGATGGGAGAGGAGATCAGGCTGTGGCAGGAAAGGACGGAAAAGAGACTTGAGAAGGTGGAGGGCAGGACGGAAATGGAAGTAGGAGACGGAGGTGGGGGAAGTGAGAGTAAAGGTATTTGGGAGAGGGTAGAGAATATGATAAAAGATAAAGTAGGAGAGCGTAGGAATGAAAAGGAGGAGAGGGCGGATAGGGAACGGATAAGGGCAATGGAGTTGAGAATGGAGAGAAAAGAGAAGGCAGAAAGGAGAAATAATATTGTGATAAGAGGGTTGAAGTTAAAGAGTGGAGAAGAAAGGGAGGGCGTGGAAGAGCTGCTACAGAGCATAGGGTGGGTTAAAGGCAGGGTAGGGAAAATTAAGTTGGAGGGGAGGAAAGAGAAGGAAGTGGCGGTGGTGGAGTTGGAGAGCTGGGAAGAAAAGTTGGGGGTAATGCGGAATAAGAGTAGGATACAGGATGAGGGAGTTTTTATAGATCACGATTTGACGAGAAAGGAAAGGGATGTACAGAGAATGCTTTATGACAGGGCGAGGAGGGAGAAGAGAGAAGGAAGATCGGCGAAGGTAGGATATAGAAAAATAAGAGTAGACGGGAAGATGTGGGTGTGGGATGAGGAGAGAGAAGTGTTGAAGGAAGTGCAGGGGGATTTGTTTCGTAGGAAGTAGGGGGGTGGGGGTAACGCACGGTAGAGGAGTAGTGAAGGCGCTGTACTGGAACGTAGCAGGGGTAAAGAAGAAGGACGAGGAGTTCTGGCGGTATATCCAGGAATTTGATGTTGTTGGACTGGTAGAGACGTGGGTAGAAAGAAAGGAATGGGATAGAATAGAGCCAAAGCTACCAAGGGGGTATAGGTGGAGGCTTCAGGAGGCGGTCAGAGTAAAGAAGAAAGGAAGGGCCAGTGGGGGAATTATAACCGGGGTTAGAGATGGATTAGAGGAAAAAGTTCATGGAGAGGAAGAGGGGGAGGGAGTGCAAATGAGGGAAATAAAAATAGGAGGGATAAAGTGTAAGTTTATGACAGTGTACAACAAGGATGGGATGGAAAGAATTAAAGAAAGAGTGGAAGACCTGCTGGGCGAAAGAGAAGAGGGTATGGTGGTATTGGGTGGGGACTTTAATGCGAGAATGGGGAGCGAAGGGGGACTTTACAGGGAAGGGGAGAGCTTCGAGAGGAAATCGAAGGATAATGTAATAAATAAGGAGGGGGAGATTCTAAGGGACTGGATGGAGGATAGAGGGTGGGCAGTGGCGAATGGTATGGCAAATGGGGACGAAGAGGGAGAATACACATATGTAAGTAAGGTGGGGGTATCGGTGATAGATTATGTGGTCATGAATATGCAAGGATGGGAGGAGACGGAAAAATTCGCAGTAGAGGGGAGGGTGGAATCAGACCATCAGCCATTGAGTCTGTGGATAAGAGGTGAGGGTGGCGGAAGACAAGGCAGGGAAGAAGTCTCGATAGAGGAGAGGGTGACCTGGACGAGGGAGGCGGTGGAGAAGTATCAAGAGGAGCTAGGAAAGGTACGCTTTGGAGGGGAGTCGGTGGAAGAGATATGGGAGGATCTGAAAGAGAAGGTGAAAGGTTGTGTGCAAAAGAAGGTATTTAGAAAGAAGAAGAAGGGAATGGTGAAGCCGTGGTGGGATAGGGAATGTAAAAAGATGAAGAGGAAGGTGAAGAGGAAGTACAAGAAGTGGAAAGAGGGTAATGCGAGAAGGGAAGAGTACGTAGAAATGAGGAAGGGGTTTAGATTGGTGTGTAAGAAGAAAGAACAGGAAAAGGAGAAAGATCTGGAAGAGGAGTTAGCAAATGTTAAGACAGAAGGGGACGTCTGGAAGATAATAAATAGGTTTAGGAAGCGTAGGGTGGGGGTTAGCGAGAAGATAGGGAGTGAGGAGTGGAGAGAGTTTTTCAAAGAATCATTCCAGGGCTCGGATTCAAGGAAGAAGGATGGGGGAAGTAGAAGAACGGGGGAGGCAGAGATGGAGGAGTTGAAGGACGAAGAGATAGAGAAGCAGATAAGGAAGTTGAAGAGGTCAAAAGCAGCAGGGCTGGATGGGGTAGAGAACGAAGCATGGCTGTTTAGTACACAAGAGGTTAGGGAGAGGCTGAAGGAGGTAGTGAAGAAAGTATGGAGGGGCGAGGGATTCCCAGGAGGGTGGAGAGAAGGGCTAATAGTGCCACTGTATAAGAAAGGGGATAGAGATAGGCAGGAAAATTATAGAGGGATTACGCTAATGAATACGGCGTATAAGGTATACGCGATGGTGGTGGCAGAGAGACCGCGGAAGGATGTCGAGGGGAAAGGAATATTGCCGGAGACGCAGGCGGGATTTAGGGCGGGTAGGAGTACTATCGACAATATCTACGTGATGCAGCACGTGGTGGATAGAGATTTAGCGAAGAAGGGGACGAGAGTGTACTCGTTTTTTGTGGATCTCAAAGCCGCATTTCCATCGGTGGATAGGGGGAAGTTGTGGGAGGCAATGGAGGATAGGGGAGTAGAGGGAGGCCTAATTGAAAGGGTAAGGGAGATATATGAAGAGACCAAAGACAAGGTAAGAGGAGGGGAGGGGATTTCCGAGGGATTCTGGATGGATAGGGGTCTAAGGCAAGGGTGTCCACTTAGCCCAACGCTTTTTGCGATTTTAATTGCGGATATGGAAAGTAAGCTGGAGGCCGGGGTGGTAGGAGGAGTAAGGATAGGAGGGGTTAGAATTTGGTCACTAGCGTATGCAGATGACATAGTGTTGCTGGCAACCAGCGAGGAGGCCTTAAAGGAGATGATGAAGAGGTTGAGAAGATACCTAGATGAAAAGGGGTTAGAGCTGAATGCGGAAAAGTCCAAGGTTTTGGTGTTCAGAAAAGGAGGGGGAAGGGATAAGGGAAGGGAGTGGAAGTGGAAGGGAAAGGAGGTACAGGAGGTGAAAGAGTTTGTGTACCTGGGCTTCGTGTTTCGAAGGAATGGGGGAGTGGATGGTCACATAAAAGAGAGAGTGAGGAGGGCAAATGTGGTGATGAGGCAGGTGTGGGGGTTGGGAATGAAGTTACTCGCAGATGACTTTGGAAGGAGAATGAAATTGTTTGATTCACTAGTGATGAGTGTGCTATTGTATGGGGTAGAGGTGTGGGGGTGGAAGGAAAGTGAAGAGGTAAATAGAACGCAGGAGAGGTATGTAAAGTGGACCCTGGGGTTGGCAAGGAACACGCCTAATTATATTGTCAGGAGGGAGACGGGGAGAACGAGTGTAGGAATTCTAGCAGGGAGCCGGGCGTGTAAATATGAGGAGAAATTTTTGGAAGAGGGGGGGAGTAGGCTGGTTAGGGAGTGTTGGTGGGAGAAGGAGAACAGGGGACGGGGTGGGAAGATGGAGGCGGAGAGGGAACGGTATTTTAGAATGAATGGATTGCAGATGGATGAAGTGAGAAGGATGCACGAGGAAGGAAGGAAAGTTTATGAATTGGTTAAGCAAAACAGCATGGAGAGAGAGAAGACAGAAGGGGAAGAGAGAATAAGAGAGTCAAGATTTGACGGGAACTATGTGTGGATTATGCCAAGGGCAAGAGCGCAATATTTGTGTGTGAAAGGAGAGAAAGGAAGTCAGGAACTTATAGCGAGGATGAGGTGTGGGTGTATGGAGGGTTTCAATAGGTTTTGGCTCTCTCGAGAGAAGAGGATGTGTGAACTGTGCGGAAAGGGGGATGCAAGAGTGGAGCAGTGGCTGGAGGAGTGCGGGGAGGTGGAAAGAAGTGAGATAAGCATGGAGGCATTGCTGCATGAAAAGGGGGAAAGAAGGGCAGTAGCATGGGTGAAGGGAGTGGTGGGTAAGATGGAGATGAAGAGAAGGAAGGAGGATGAGGAGTGGAGAAGGAAAGATTGTAAATAGGAGAGAAAGTAGATATAAGTAAGATGTAAATATTGTAAATAGTAGATAAGTAATAGGTATTAGCTGCGAAAACAGAGGTTGGCAAGTGAGGCAATGCGAAAAAGTAGGGACATGCGAGCGAGGCGAGGAGAAGCGAGGAAGGCAAGGCGATACGAGCGTGCGGCGTAGAGATAAGGAATGGATGGATTTTAGTTTTTAAGGGTTAGTTTTAAGGAAATTCTGTAAAAAATGGATGTGTAAGCAAGTCAGTTTTTCAAGGCCAGCAGGCTGAAAAATAAACGTTTATCTATCTAGTAATGCTTGTCACATACCTTCCCCTTCCAAAAATCTCGTGGGACGGGAAGGCACCCCCGTGACTGTGCACAGAAATAATGCTGGTCAACTCCCAACCCCTTTCCAACGTTTTCGTGGGTGGGAGGGGGGCAAAAGGCACCTTCGTGGCTGGACACAGGAATAATTAATAGGAAGAACCCCTACCCCTATGCAACGGCTCAGGGGTCATTCATAAAATACGTAATACATTTTTCAGGAACATCTATCCCCCCCCCCCCCTGCGTGATGCTCTTTCCATTGTTCTCAACATTGAGAATAATACTTCGATAGACACCCCCCTAACCCCTAAAAGTATCACATAATTTTTGAATGACCCCCCATGGGAAGCGGGAAGGCGCTCCTGTGACTAGTCACAGAAATAATTTTAGTGAAAGCCCTACCCCTTTCCAACGTCTCATGGAAGCGAGAAAGCACCCCTGTGACTGGTTAGAGAAATAATTTTCGTCAAACCCTCACCACTTTTCATCGTCTTGTGAGGGCGGGAATGCACCACTGTTACTGATTACAAAAATAATGTAGGTCACATTTCTCACCTTTTCCAATGTCTCTGTGACTTTCTCTTCTGGGATTAGTCCCAGAAATACTTTCAGTTACACCGCTAAACCTTCTCTAATGTGTTTTATGCTATAATAAAAACTATCAAGATGGCTTATTCCAAGCCTGACCTCAACCCGTAACCTATCCAAAATTACTCCGTACTCCACCTGACTTTAACCTAAACCCTAGAAAACCTCACCTCGTATCCTAGCCGACTTCAGCACGTACCCCAGCCAACTTTACCGCGAACCCTAACCGACTTCACCTTACCTCATAGCCGACGTTATTCCGTACCTTACCTGAACCTACACCATATTCTAGCTGACTTTAATCTTTACACTAACAAACTTTATCATGCGCCATAGCCGAATTTAGACTTTACCCTCGTTGACATTATTTCGTACACTTACCGACTTTACCCCGCTTCCTAGCTGAGTTTTTCCCGCAAACCACCCGACATAACCCAGTACTCGACTCCACCACGTACCCTAGCTAACTTTACTTCATACCCTGGCCGACCTTACCCAGGACCCTGGCCAACTTTATCCTGTACCCTACCCCGCTTTACCTGGTAACCAGTCTGACTCTACTCCGCATTTGAGCCGACCTCACCCCGTACCCTACTTGCAATTATACCCCGTACCATAGCTGACTTCACCCCGCACACTACTTGACTTTATCTCGTATCCCAGCCGACATTACCCCATACCCCAGCCAACTTTACTTCGTACCCTACCCGACTTCACCCGGGTAGGTATTCACTTGTCCGAAATTTCATTTTCCCTAAAACTCATTTTGCCGAAAAAATCACTAGATTACTAGCCGCCTTCGAAACAATTGATAGATGGGCTTCTGCTTGCCAATTAAAATTCCCGGTACCCTAGTTGACTTTACCTCTTACCGTAGCCGACTTCACCCCGTACCCTAGCCAACTTAACTCTTTACTCTACCTGTCTTCACCCGGTACCCAGCCTGACTTCACCCCCGTATCCTAGCCGACTTTACCCCGTAACCTAGTCGACTTCACCTCGTACCCTAGCTGATTCTATATCGTACCCTAACCGACTTTATCCTACCCTACCTGACTTTACCCCGTACTGAGCCTGACTTTAAATCGTATCCCATTAGACTTTGCCCGTACATCACATGGCCTTACCCCGTACTCTAGACAACTTAGCACCCTACCCTTTCCGATTTTACCTTGTACCCAGCCGACTTCACCTCAACTCAAGCCAACTTTACCCTGTACTAAGTGGTGGAGGGGAAGTGGGGAAGTTGGCATCGGCAGTCTTAGACTCCACCCTGAAAATATGCTTTTTGGAAAACCGAAATCGAACTATGATAGAATATAATAATAATAATAATAATAATATAATTTATTCATTATGTCCCTAGGGCTAAAGAGCCCTCTAAGGAACAGGTGATACATGTACATGAACTTATAACTATGTGCAAACTCTGGTCAAATTAAGATTACAGCGGTGGTTAGGTAATATTGTATACAGTGATGTTATGTTTAAAATACAAAAGAGAATTGGTTACCATTGTGAGTACTGTTTAAAGAATACAGTTATATATGTATACGTCGCATTAAGAAATTTTACAAACTACCAATGAGTGATTTCTAGTGTAGGATTGTCTAAATTAAGCAAATATTCAAAAAATAGTTTTCTAAAGTGAAAGATTGAAGGTGCATCTCTGATCATACTTGGTATCTTGTTCCAAAGACGTGCCCCCCTAACTATGAAGGATCTTTGCAGCTTACAGGTTCTATGTATCGGAATTGTGAGGACCATTTTTCTTTCACGAAGCCTAGACTGAGTGGGTTGATTGTTATCTCTGATTACAAATAAATCTAAAAGATATTGTGGCGTTTGACTGTGGAAAAGATTGAAAAGTAAGTTACCCATAAAAAATTGTCTTCTCTTGGCCACATTCAGAAGTCCAGCCCTTGAGCGATATGGAGTTATGTGTTCATATTTCGGCAAGTCATAAATAAATCGAATACATGCATTTAGAGCTCGCTCAAGTTTTAAATTAAGTTCCTCCGTAATGTCATCGTATAAAATAATCCCGTAATCGAAATGCGGGAGAATTAGACTCTTTACCAGAAGAATCCTTGTAGCCGTGGGCAAGGATTCCTTTTTTTTTAAGCTGTCGCAACAACGTGAAGACCTTTCTGGAAATGCCGACTACTTGCTCACTCCAGGAGAGAGTGCGGTTAAGCATATGGCCCAAATACCTTACAACTTCAACAAATTCAATCCTAAGGCCATCAATTTTGAGTGATGGGAAGGTCCTTAAAGTTTCTAAGGACGGGGAGGGAGTCGGTCCGATAATAATTGCTTTAGTTTTGGTCGGATTCAGTGCCAGCCCATAATTCTGTGCCCATTGTACCACTAAGTCGATGTCCTGCTGGACTAATTCCAGCATACTTTTAAGGGAGGCGATTGGGCCCGAAAGATACAATTTAAAATCGTTCGCGTACTTATGGTATTTGCAGTAATTAAGTTGAGCACCCAAGTCCGAAGTGTATAGACTAAAGAGAAGGGGTGCTAAAATAGAGCCTTGTGGGACTCCACTCTCAATCCTAGCCCACTCTGACCGTTCGCCTTTGCTATTGACTACTTGTAGGGATCGATTTGTTAAGTATGATTTAAACCACGCAATTACAGTACTGGATAAATTAAACGTTCTAAGTTTGCGTAAAAGAAGTTCGTGATTAACTGAATCAAACGCTTTTGAAAAATCAAATAAAACCACTATCGTGATCTCCCTCCTATCAATAGCGATTTTAAAATCAGTGGTCACCTTTAAAGAAGCCGTTAATGTGCTGTATTTCGCCCGAAAGCCCGATTGCAAAGTATCAGTCAATTTATTGGTATCGAGATACTTTGTCAGCTGCATGTGGACTATCTTTTCCAATGGCTTCGTTATTGCACATAAAATTGAAATCAGCCTATAATCTGTCGGGGAGACTGGACTAGCAACCTTAGGAATTGGGCGAATAATTGCTTTTTTCCAAACATCTGGAAAAATCTCTACCTGTAGGGAAGAGTTATAAATGTGAAGTATAATATTGGGAAAATTGTAGGAAGAGCAAGTCGAATCATTTTGAGGGAAATCTCATCAGATCCAAGGGCATTTGACTTTATTTCCATTACCTACTCCAGAAGAACCTCCGGTGTTATGTCTAAGAAAAAGAAATCAGTATCGTTGAAGGTTGAGCTTAGAGGATTAATAGGAGATGGTAATAGGTGATTACAGGGTGGTAAAGATAAAAATACTTTAAGTTGTTCATTAGGATCTCCGAATCTCTAATTTTTTTTTGGACTAGATTCCTTAGTTTGCGAAATTCAGCATGAATGACTGAGTTCTTTGTTCTTTTAGCAAGTCTGCGCGTATTATTCCGTTTCTTCATGAGATTTTTTATTTCAGTCGTAATCCAAGGTGCAGATTTGTTATATTTATGAGGAAAGTGTAAGGGCGCAAACCTATCAAACGCTGAAATTAAATAGGAGCAAAAAAGATTAATTTTGCTATTAATATCCAGCATGCGAAAGAGTTTTTCCCAATCATAAGTCATTAGGTGCTCGTGAAACGTTGCTTCATTTACCTTAGAAAGATTTCGTATTTGATTTTGTGACTTATTTAATGGCTGATCACAAGTGTATTTGTAATCAATATTAATAAGATCGTGATTTGAGAGAAATTTCATGGGATGTTGGGCGTAGGAGTCTAGCTTTTCTAGATCGTCAACTATCATAAGGTCAATGCGTGTGCTTGATCGGTCTGTATGATGTGTGGTATTGTGTGGAACAAAGGATAAACCTGAAGCTTGTACAATAGATGTTAAGTATTTAGTGTGATTACTGGTAGCATTTAAGTTAGTGTTAAAGTCCCCTGCATTCGGAGGCTTATAAATAACACCAACTAATACACTGTCTCTGCAATTAGCACCCGAGGCTTCAATGAACAGAAATTCGGCCGTAGGATAACTAGCACACGCGCTGACTCCCACCACGACTCCCCTAAGACTGTCATGCACCTATAAGCCGACTCCGCCCCCCCCCCTCCATATATCACAATGTATGATACAATATCATATGCTATGATACAGTATGATATAATATAATTTTCTATGATACAATATGATACAAAATAATACAATATGATGCATTACGGTACACTTTGATACAATACCTTATACTATGATGAAATATGATACAGTATCATACAATATAATGCAATACGATGCAATATGATACAATATGGCACAATATGTTACAGTATGATACACTATCACATTATATGACACAATACGATACGATATAATGCAATATCATGCAATATGATACAGTATGATACAATATCATATGATATGATACAATATGTACTACAATATGACTAGATGGAAATATAAATAAAAATGTATTGAATTCAAATGTATTAAGAAAAAAAGGATCCCTCTCTTCACTCCACGGGGATTCGAACACCAGATCAACTGATTTTGGTGATCTGGTGTTCGAATCCCAGTGGAGTGAAAAGAGAGAGATCCTTTTTTTGTGAATAAATTGCAATTTGATAAATTTTATTTATATCTCCATCTAGTCTGTGATGACGAAAGAATTTTTCTGTATTAAAGGATTTAACTTTGATCGATATTGTAGATTTCCATTATCCACAGTATGTGTGATTGGATTTTTCAACGGATTGATAATTACCATCCCCGATGATAATATAGATCCCTATTTAAATATTGATTGTGTAACACCTTGCTAAATTAGCGTATATCAGAAAAACAGTATCTTTATCTGATCTCTCTGTAGCTCAATTGGTTAGAGACCCTGACCGGAAATCATTTGATCTGGTCTTCGAATCCCAGTGGAGTGAAAAGAGAGAGATCCTTTTTTTCTGAATAAATTTTAATTTATTAAATTTTAATTTATATCCCCATCTAGTATGTGATGACGAAATAATTTTTCTGTATTAGAGGATTTAACTTTGATCGATATTGTAGATTTCCATTATTCACAATATTTGTGATTGGATTTCTCAACGGATGGATAATTACCTTCTCCGATAATAATACAGAGTCCTATTTAAATATTGATTGTGTAAAATCTTGCTAAATTAGCGTATATCAGAAAAACAATATCTTTCTCTGATCTCTCTGTAGCTCAATTGGTTAGAGCACCTGACCGGAAATCAGTTGATCTAGTGTTTGAATCCCAGAGGAGTGAAAAGAGAGAGATCCTTTTCTTCTGAATAAATTTGAATTTGATACAATATGACAGATCCCAATACAATGTGATACAATATCTTATAATATGATGGATTATGATACAGTATCATACAATATGATGCAATATGATGCAAAATGATACAATATCATGCAACACAATGAATATGATATAACATAGCACAATATAATACAGTATTATACAATATGATACACTATCACACTATACGATAGAATGTGATGTAATAGGATACAGTATGATACAATATCATAGGATATTATACAATATGATACAATATGGTAAAACATAATACAGTAAGATGCAATGTGATACATAACGAAAAAATATCATACAATATTTTACAATATGATATGATATACAGCATGCTGTATCAAGTTACATTATGATACACTCTAATGATGTACCATGATACTATATGATACAATATGATACAAAATAATACAACAGGTTGCAATACTATACAATATGATACAATATGATATACTATAATAGAATATGATACATTATCGTACAATATGATGCATACATCATATGAAGTTATCACTTCTGCCTGGTGTCCCGCGATGGCTGATGCTTTTTAAAAAAAAAAAATTCATTTTATACGATGTGTTTTATTATTATTGTGAGGGATCAAGACAATTACCAATTTCAGTAAGAACACTCAATTTATTCACAATCTTTTCACCTCACTTTACAAATCACCTTTTCATCTCCGCGTCTCGAGAGCAAGTCCCCTCTCCTTTCTCTCCACTCGTATCCTCCCTCCTGGCGGTCTTTCTTCCAGAGCGCGAGCACCCTCGCGTTCTGGCGGGAAATACAAACGCAAAGCTGACATTCTAATCACAGGCACACTCTTACGCTGACATTCTAATCACACGCACACTCTTACATTATTTTTATTATTGTTGAACAAATGGTATATCCATTTTAATTGCCTTCTCGGTTACTGGACTTCCGCTCCTGCCTCTGGTAGTGCTGGATCATCGACAGGTTGCGGAAGAACATCAATTGCCGCTGCTTGATCTTGTGACGCGGCTTCCTCTAACTGATGCTCATTGCGTTCGTTTCTCCACGCCAAATCCACCTGCTGTTTGATCTCCATTGCTCGGTCTTCTGAGATATGTAGATCAGTCCTGATATCCTTCACTTTGGCGATGAGATCTTTTAGTGCGACTTTCTCTATTTGAGGAGCCTTTGCAGCAAATTTCGTTCTAAAATTGTATACTTTTTCGCAAGGGGTTTCAAACTTCGCACTTTCATAATAACCAATTCCACATTCATTGTGATGTATCACTTGATGCTCTCCCGCGGTATTTCTGCTGATGTGGTTGGCTTTAAATAGCTGACGCTAGCCAAATCATCCTCAGCAGGCACAGTTGATGTTCCACTACTTACCGTTTGTCGCAGGTTTTCTTGCAGGCCAGTCATTAGATTAGTGAGATCTGCCTGACCATCTTGCAGCTCACCATCACCACCGTCACGCATGCTGTGGACTTCATGATAATTATGGGTTTTGGTTTCCCTCTTAGTCCCTTTTCTCTTCGTTCTCTGCCTGTCTGAAATGGGAAACCTTGTCAGTAGCAGTGTAACTGCTAATATAGCCGTCAAAGTTATGAGAGAAAAGCTCAAACCCCACCGCGACGCCAACGCGAGAACACCTTCGGTAGGCGGGTGTTAATAGGGACCTATGAAAAGTTGTAGGCTCAAGAAGCTACGATCATGGTCCCTTCAAGCAACCAATCCGGACGTGACTGGAACGTGAACGTCATCCACTCCTGCTTCTTGTATCCCAGAAGGTGAGCAAGGGCGGGAAATTTACGCGAGAGACTTCGTACAGCACTGTTCCTTAGAGTCCGGTCTCTAACCGCGGATGACCCTTCACAGCAGACATCTCACTTGGATATGAAAGTTTCACCTCTAGATACTTTTTTAGAGCTACCAATCTTTGTAGAATGTTATGAGGAACAGCGTTGATGGACCAGATAAAGTGATCCCAGAATAACAGTCTTTTGCATCCGTCTTGCGATTGACTGAGTCTGACGCTGGCCAGCCGAGATTTTGTTGAGTTGGCCAAGAAACAAAGCTTTCATACCTCCAAGATAGCCGATTATGAGAACCACAAGATGAACTTTGTAGCCTTGGTACAGCCTGCTCAGTTCGAAAAGAAGTGCTTGATATTTGGCCCGATTTTCTTTCTTGTTTACCGTGATATTGCCATCGGCTGGTGCCAAGAATTCAATCATGTAAATCATCTTCGTCTTTAGATCATGGAGGGCAATATCAGGCTTTGTAGCACTGATACGTTGAGTGGTGGAGAATGAGGAATTGCAGTAGATCTTACACTGATCATTCTCCAAAACGGACTCAAGTTCCCCTTGGGCGTATAGTAAGGCGGGCAATAGATCAATACCATAGAAATGCCTAAGATGGTAATATAACTCTTTGAGAGCCGTATCATGTCTCCCCCTGCACCCGTAGAATACATGCCTTGAGCTTTGGCTCTTGCTTGCACACTTGGCAGTTGCTATCGCCTACAGGTACATTCATTATATGCTCGCGCTAAACTAAGGTCCCAGTGGGCATGAAATTTGAGAACGTAATTGGAACGTCCTAAGATCGTTTCTTGGACGTACAAATCAAAAGACGTTATTTGAACGTTTTAAAAAATGTCCTATGTCAGACAAAATAATGTTCAGAAAACGTTTAATGTTCCAAGCACGTCCTTAAAACGTCTCTGCAACATTGTATGTTTAAGAAACGTTATTTGGACTGACATAGGACGTTTTTGAGCCGTCTTAATAACGTTCTTTAACGTTTGTGCCCACTCGGGTGTCTATAACGCCGTCTTGACAGGCAAAAATGAATCCCTCAGTCTCCGATCTCAATCCAGCAGAGTTGATAAACATGTTCTTAAAAGCTCTACGTGTAATGCCGAAGAATTTACCATGCAGGGACTTTTGAGCACCAGAGTTGTGAGTGCTGCTGAGCCATATGTAGTACCGCTGGAATCAAATAAGAGACCAAGCTCCTCTGCCGCCCTATCTGCAACACGGTATAGAAACGCTGCCGCATTGACGACATCATATTGATGTACGAACCGCATTAGAGAATTTAAAGGCGAAGGGATGTGGCAACTCCATCACCCGAGAACTCCGGCTCTTGCGGTCAGTCACGTTGCATTGAGTTAAGTCCACAATGCAACGAATTATGCGTTTACGTCACTAGTATCGCGCAGTGCCACCCGCAATAGGCCTCTCTCGTTTTAAATGGTCAGACCAACTCAGGAGGGACATCCTCATCTGTTTGCAAAGAAGCTCACCGGCGCGAAAAGGATTCATGTGGAGGTTATATGAACGTTGGGTCAATAGGCACCCAGGATATGCTCATCAAAAGGTGCAGTATTTGAGAGATCAGGTATCCTTTCTGCGCAAATCTTAACATCATTGTGGCGCCGATCTTAACATCCTTGTGGCGGCTGTAAATAGGTACTCTAAAGCGATTGGCATAAGCTTTGGACTGGGCAAGTGTGCTTGCGTCCACCTACACTACGGAAGACTAGAAACTACATCATCGCGTGACGATCAGGATGTTCAACTCATAGGCGGAAATACCAATCAACATCTTGGTAATGGAGAGACATATATATATTTTGGTATACCACAAGCGGAAACCGAAAATGTGCGTGTGTTACAAACGACCCTTGAAAAAAAGTATCGCCAAATTTTCAGAAAAATTTGGGCTTCCGAATTATCTAGGAAGAATAAGATCCAGGTGGCGAATATGTTGGCCGGTCCTCTACTGCTCTACACGTTTGGTGCAGTAAATTAAAACGCTGATGAGTTGAAGCAACTTGATCAAAGCATAAGCAAGATGATGACATACTATCGAAGTCATCATCCTGGATCTTCTGTGTGTTGATTATTATCGTTATCATTATAATTGTTTTAGGCTTAAGATGGTTCAATATTGGGCAAAGCCTGGTTGTTACCCCAACACTCGCGGACTGGGTTGCAGCTAAGTGCAGGGCCGGCCTTAATAATTTGGGCACCCCGGGCGAGGATAGAAATCAGCGCCCCCCCCCCCCCTCTCTGTTTCAAAATTGATGAAATTTTTTGAGCTAGATAAAATCAATGAAATGAAAAATTTGAAAAGTATTGAAGTTTCTGTTATAAACAATTGCGGTAAAGAAAAAGTCAGCATGAAATAATTAATACGATTTTGTGCTTTGTTGATAAGTCAAGAATTTATATTCCACATGATACACACATACAAAATATTATACAGACTATACAAAATATATACAAAAGATACACAAAAGATACAGAATTTGGCGATATTAGAGACAATGCCCTAAGAAAAGTTGATTCTTCGAGCCTTTACTTGCGCGAACTCATTAATGAGTTCGGAGAAATCCAATAATTGGGATGCTTCGTTATTAACAACATCTCGTGAGAGTTCAACCTATCGTCTGTCATGGTTGATCTCAGATATGTTTTTATCGATTTAAGCGTCAAAAAATTTCGTCCTGCAGTTGCAACAGAGACAAGGGTTGTCAGAAGGATTCGTAATGCTATACGAATATATTGGGGAAAGTATCAGCCAAATTATTTTGAACTTTGAAATTTAAAACAGCTATTGAGGTTTCCGCGATGTCCGGTAGCACGTATTTCAAGGGCAGAAGCTCATCACAGAGATCTTTGCCATAACCATCGCTGGCATCACCGTCAGTAAGTTCTTCTTCTAAATCAGAGCATAGTTTTTTTAAACAATGCTTTTCGAGAATCTCTTTCAAATTGTACAGAAATGACCATATCTTATTATGATCTTCCAATTGTTTGAATAGTTCTTTCATTGATGCAAGTGCAATATCTAGCAAAGCATAAAAATATTTCACTTTGAAATTCAGTTCTGGATCGTCTACTGGTTCATCATGTGCTTCATATTCAAACTGCTTCTTCTTAATTCGCGTACGTCCGTTTTTTCGCAACACGGTTTTACTTCCAAATCTTCCGCAATTTCTTTCGTTGTTATCAATGCGCTTTCGAAACCTTGATTGCGGTAATCTTCCAAATATTTCTGACTCGAGTCTAACAATTTGGTGGCTAGTAAAAGATCCGCGAAAGAGTTCTGCATCGATTTGCTAAAAATATTTACTTGAAACAGAATCTCATATCAGACAGCTATTGCTACAGTGAATTCAAACTTAGTGATTTGAAGAGCAACCCGTGCAGAAAATGCCCTAATATTCCCTGCATTAAACAGGGAACTGGTCGGGTGGTGTAAAGGGTAACCTGACTACAAAATACTGTGCATGCTCTTGTCAGGGGTTGGTAGGATTGCCTCTGTTTGTTTTTTAGAGAATCACAGGGAAGTTTAGAAAGGTCCTAATTTCGAGTTTCGACAGACACTACTTAAATACGAAAGGTATTTTCCTAAATTTGTCAATATCTTATGCTCCAAAAGTTTGGAGCATCGTAAGGTTGGTGGCTATCAGTCTCTTATTATTGGTTTCGGTGAATATAAATAAACGAAGTAAATGATAATTTGCGGTTGAATCGTGGAGAGAAAACGGGTATTAAACGAAATAATGAGTAAAAGATGAATTTTAAAATAAAAAAGGTTTTTTGCGTCCAAAGAGAAGAATAATGACAACCGATTTATTGAAGTTTTGAGCAAAAAATACGAAGTTTCTACGTATCAGTTGAATTTTCATCTCGAAAATGTGAATATTTAACAAAAAAGTTAATTTCGAACTTAACAGTTTAATTTTCTATCAAAATCTGGTTGAATTTGTTACTAAGAAAGGTTTTTGTGTCATGAAAGAAGAACAGTTTTAACCAAACTGTTTATGTTTCAAGCCAAAAAGACAAATTTTCTGCAAGGCAGTAGAATTTTCAACCCGAAAATATGAATTTCCAACAAAAAAGTTAATTTCCAACTCAATAGCTTAATTGTCTACAAAAATAGTTAAAGTTTTAACTAAGAAAGATGTTAAATTAAGGCCGTTCGAATCGAAAAAACCGATCTGACCGTAGCACGGATTGAATGTCGGTTTTTCGAAATTTGAAGTGCGTCCAATGTCGGTTCGAGAACGGATCGATTTTTTTTTGCACACGTCTATTGTTTATCCAAGATAATAACAGTGCATGCAAGGATATAACAAATATTTATTTCATCACTTACCGTATCCTGATAGAAATTTTTTGAAAGCTCTTGCACTTTCTTGTGTTTCTTTCTCAGCCAAGAGTTTTATTTTCCGATTCTGTGCACCGGATAATTTTTTAGGCGCTAACGACATGGTTTTAATCAAAACGAAAATTAAAATTTGTCATCCTGTTCTTTACATCTTATAACTCTGTCCATGTTCAGTATACTAATGAGAGATGAGACAGAACCAAACTGAGTATAGCTCTTGCATTTTCATAAATTGGAGGTACTTGCACGTAGATTCAGGACTAAATTCACCCATAGAAATTCAGAAACTTGTTGCAAATTTTAGGATGAGAAGCTAATATCAATTCCAAAAAATTCATCCATATAGGTACTTTATATCTATGTTTCATCAGAAATATTCTCAAATCCTGTTATAAACCGTGAATGAAGGTGTCTAGACTTACGAAGAGGGCGTACCTGTAAATCCTTAATATAAGACAGTACAGTGTGATCCGTAATTTCGGCGCCCCTCTAGAGCTGCGCCCTCTGGGCGACTGCCCGGCTCGCCCAGCCCTAAGGCCGGGCCTGGCTAAGTGTATGATGGGGGACCTACAGTTTACGGTGGGATCCGAACCAGCAGAACCACGGTAAAGGTACATAGAAAAATTTCAAGAGGTAACGGCTCAGGGTTCGAACCGCGGACCGCTAATGTGTAAGTTAATATTCTATTTTTTTTAACTTGTTTTTGGGTGAACCCGGTTTTCCATCATATCCACAGACTAAGTCAAGTGACTTATGATATGAGGATGTTAAAAGTTAAATAAATACGATTTCCGAAATCTTCTGCGGTGATGTAGTACGTACAAAATTATGAGCATGGTGTAGTTTGAAGTACGTATCTTACCGCTGTTAGACATACACAGCGGCCGCGAGCCTTGGAGGTGACAACAGTCGCCTATGGATGCTTCCTTAGAGCTACCATCTTATTATTATGAAGTATTTTTGTTGAACTTGTTCTCGGGTGAATCCAGAAACCCTTGGTACAGGGTCCCTCTATCTATCCGCAACCCGAGGACGCGTTCGCTAGCTTTGTCATTAACAACAAAGTGTTATAAAAAATTCTTTCAAATAAGAGGAATTAATAAAAATATTTAATAACTACTGGTTTTCATGTTCTTCGAAGTAATAAAAACACATTTCTAAAAAGTCTTGCAACTAACAAAATTCGATGCCATTTCTGAAGAGAAATTGATGCAAATTCTTTGAAACAGTAATCAAAGCGTAATAGGAAAATGAAAGAACAAAAAATTGATTTTACATCATCTAATTGATAAAAAAATATATACTCATGCATAAATAAATTACCTGTATGACCTTGTTCATATTTTTTAAATTTCAAAATATACATATGTATTTTCAAAAATGTATGAAACAATCTTTCAATCTTTATTCTGTTCCATATGAAATTTTTAGCCAAGATTTAACAATTTCCTAATAAATTCAAAATTAACTTTTATAAAAATTAATCTCATCAAAGCTCAGGTAAGGATTTCCAGGAATAAATTAAGCTTTTGATTTCATTGTTAAACAGTAGCACATTTATTTAAATACACTTTGAACGATACGAACTAAAAATGTGACTACAATCTGTATCACAGCTTTTTTCAGGTAGACACTTCGAATGTCAGTCTTAGTAGCTTATAAACATTAAGCTATATTTATGTACAAAATGAGACAAATCATCCGCATCATAAGTAATAACTCTATATAAAATTAATGTCAGAAATAATGCATAACGCAGTTCAATTTAAACAAACAAATGTTTCAACATAAAACATACGTTAAATGAGAACAGCTTCGTTAGTTCACCATATTTCGGATTGTTAGCAAAAAATATCTAACAGAAAATGGTCAGATGGTACATTGGTATATTTCGTTGAAAAACATTACGTACTAAACTGAAATTAATTATCTCTCAGAAATTGCAAATTTTTATAGACTGGTCGTCTTTTATCCGCAAAAAGGCTTTATCGGCTGCGAATTTTATCTTATCATTAATTTTGAGTGGATTAATTTATCTTACGGATAAGAACGATTAAATCAGAGAATTCTAAGTCACACATGCTTTAGAACTTTCAATTTCTTGAGATAAAAAAAATTAATGTTTTACAAAGTTGCGGAGCAAATGTCAATTTTAAGTTAAACGAACTCTTCCTGAAAACTTCGTCAGTATCATATAAAACTAGTAAACGAATATCACATTTCTTAAACAAAAAAGCCTTATAGATAAATATTTGTCATTCCGTTCCAAAATTTACACTATAAATTGTCTGTACATACTATTATGTAAAATAGAAGTCTATGGATTTAGAGAGAAATTCGATTTCAATCCTTTAACTTCAACTTCGTTTTCTGTTTCACTGCAATTCATCCCCTCTTTATCAAGTTCAAAAAACGAATTATTCTTCTCCACTCTCAACGAGTTTGTCGAGACAATCGTAAGACTTCGACTGAAAGATACAACTGCAAACAAAAAATGTCAAATAAGTTATTTGTGGTACAAAGAAGAAGTATGGCAACAATGAAAGACTATTTCGAGCTTATTAGCAAAGCGGGTAATGAAAAAGAGTTAATTGAAGCGTCAATAAGTTATGCAATTACTTTTAAAGAATTAGTCAATTACATTCAAAATATTAATAAAGCAAAGCACAGCCACAAACCTAAGGTTAATAAAAAGCAACTTTATCGTCTCGCCAACCGTTTATTAGTTGGATCTCTCCTTCCAACGTGTAGAATCATTGTCCCTGCTTTGGCTGCTTTAAAGGTTTGCAGTGCTTTCGCGTGAGTTAATCCCTCCATGGCAATACCATTGATTGCCCGAATTTCGTCTCCAACTCGGAGGGTTCCTTGTTCTGCAGCTTGGCCGTCAGGCATAATATCCTTAATAAAAATTCCCATACTTCCTTTATTGCTATCAATTCCTCCAACAATCGTAAATCCGAGTTTCTTCGCTGAACCTTTCTCCAGATAAATTGTCATTAAATCCATAGGTAGACTTGTAGCTCTTCTCGAGTAAGGCGTTGCATTTGAGTTCCTTTTTCTAACCACATGAAACTTTTTCATCCCAGTGATCTTACGGCTTTGATCTTCTCCACCTTGAGGATCCACTTTCTCGATTTGGTTCATCGTACCGATTGAAACACTTTTCCCGTCTTTTGTTATTGCACCAACAATTTTACAAGGCACTACCTCATCATCATCGACGATTTTTGCAGTTTTCCCTTCATTTCTAAGTGTGCCATCTTCTTTGCAGGAATTCCTCTCTTTCGTATTGCACAAACTATCCTCAAAACTTTTCTTCGAAATATCAATCACCATTGCAGGTTCCTCCTGTGCTTTTTCTTCACTGCAGGCTTTTAGAGACCAAATTTCGAAGTCGCTTTTGGCTCTTGTGATGATGTTTTCTCCCCATGTGTCTCCAAATTCTCCTCCGAAAGCGAAGGTTGGCTCTCTTGCAATCTGAAGTTCGACAGCACCGAAACAACTTCTCAGTGCGTTTCTTGCTTCCACTTCTGACATCCCCCGAATTCTTCGACCGCAAACCCTTACAATTTCATCCCCAACTCTAAATTGATTTGATTGCTCCGCATCGCCGTTGGGGTCTAATTTGGAAATTATATAAAAAGGTCTCACGGCCTGTTTCCTTTCCACAGAGATTCCTAAGTTTCCTGGGGATTCCACAATCAGCTTCATTGTTTTTAATTCTCTTCTGACAAGCGTCTTTGTTGTAGAAGTGAGAGGTGCCATTTTAGGTGGTGAAGTTTCAAGCACTGGCTTTTTCACTTTCCGCCTCGGTAATAAATTTTCTGGGCCTTCGGGCTCCATGTCAGATCGCGATCGCTTTGGAGTGTAATACTGAATCGGATCCATCACAACAGGTGAGGCAAATTTAAGAGCCGGCGGACTATCTCTGCAAGGTGATGCTGCATTTTCTAAGAGATTCATAACGCAGAGACTCTTCCGGCCTTTGCAACTTTTGCCGGGAGTCTTCAGTTCCGTCTCTGTATTCCGAAGATTCGATACTCGATTTGGCATTGTGTACTTTGATGGTGGATTCTTCACCGGGGTTCGACAAACTGAATTCTGTCTCAGATTTGACTCTGACAAACTTTTTGAATCCATGATCTTCTTCGGCAAGATTTTTGTCTTTTGCAAGTCATCGGAATCATAAATCTGACTTTTAGGAGTAATAAGCGAAAAATCAGTTACGTTCTTTAAGGTGCTGTTGTCGCAGCCATCAGATTCCTCATCAGACATGACCAAAGTCGTTGCCGTAGTTAGTACAGATGAGTTTAATGCTTCTTCGATAGCAACAGAAACATTATTATCAGCAATAAGGGTTATGTCATGAGCTTTGTTTAAAGAAGATTCTGAAGGTTCCGGAGATTCTAAAGGTTCTGGCGATTCTATAGATTCTGCACGTTCTGATGATTCTGAAGAATCTGAAGATTCAAGTTTTTTGGGCGTGCTGATAGCTAATGACAAGTCAACACCCTGGTAATCTTCTGATGTAATAGAGAATTTTCGTGGACTCGACATGGGCTGAACAGATTTTCCACTGTCGGGGGAATCGGCTCCAGCCCTCGTGCTATCGGAATCATAACCACTCTCGTCGCAACCAAGCCTTAAATTGTTCAATAAATCTTCCATTCCGGATATTAAAACAGACTTGGGTCGTTCAGATCTGCAAAAGAAGAAAATAATGTTAAAAATGTTATTAATTTGTTATTTAAACATGTTATGTGACACTATCGGTCCCTACGCGAACTAAACATAAACAATTTATATGACTAGCATGAGCATATGACAAATATTTGCAAAAACTCAGCGTCTATGTTTAATGAGCGTCCATGTTAATAAATGTTACTCGATATAAATCGTAGAAATAAATCTCTCTGCTCATAGCAGCCATGTTTGTTGTAGCGCATTAGCGCACCTTTTGGCGTGATAGATGTTCAATAGAGGCCTCGAGATTAAATTGAAATATTAAATTGATTAATTTTACTCACTTTTCGTTATTGTTGCTTGTGTTCTCGTTGGCATTGAGGTCGCAAGATTTTTCCTGAGTATTGAAAATATTCCTCCTGATATTGCTGTTATTTTGCATCAAAACTTTCTGCAAATCAATTGATGAAGTACTGGTAGATCGCTGAGAACTTAAAAACCTCCTCGTGATTTCCATCTCTAGTTTATCCAGTTCTGGAACACGATTTTGAAGATCTTGGATACTACGACTCAAAGCCTCTTTTTTTCTCTTAAGCGTGTCGATGTCGCGATCAGAGCTAGGTGTCCTTCGACAAGTTTGCAAGACTCCTTCGCTATAAGATTTGTCCATCTTATAGTTACTATAATCCTCTTCTTCAATTGTCATATTTTTAGTTTTCGAGTCAACATTGTTGTTCTTCTCTGAGCCTCTAAGGAAATTTCTCAGGGATTCCACTCGGGAAATTCTCTTCGGTTTGGGATGATCTGGCGTAGTAGGAGAATCCAATCCCTGGAGGAAAATAGAAGAATTATTTTTAGAGTTTTGATTTTGTGATTATTGATTAATTTGAAATCAATCCTTTACAAAAATGTAAGAAACCGAGAAGATTTATGAATAATAATCAATATTAACCTGTTTATCTGACATGTCACCACAGCTTTTCCTGTTTGGACTCCAACGACGTCTTCTTCCTGAGACTGAAAGCACTTCTGAACTTTCTGATCTTTTCAGTTGGTCGAACCTTCTGCCAAATTTTCTTCCCCAAGTTGAAATTCCTGTAAAACATTATTAGATTGATTAGGTTATTGGTAATGAATAGATTTCATGAAATGAATATTAATCAGTTAGGTATTATATTTCAAATGAGCTTCGTTTATTCCTTCCTATGATTACCCAACTATGCGGTAATGAAATTCTAATCTATAATGTAGCATTAGCTACACTTTGAAGGAAGATTCTTCTGGAATAAAACTTGAGGTAATCACGAGAAAGCGTAGTATGATGCTTGAAATGCAAGAGATCCACGATAATAGATTATAAGATTACGAATCGAATTATAAGGCCGCAATTATCATGAGAAATTAATTACCTTTGCGAGCAGAGAACGAAGACGTCGAGCCTGGTGGTGGCGGAGGCATTGACTCTCCTAGTGATGACACTGGTGATCCCACATCATCACCGGCAGTTTTTGTCTCCTCAATCGAACCTTCTGGAGAAATCGGCGTCGCCGACACCAATTCCGGGCTAGTGTCCTCGGACCGCCTCTTGAATAGACGCATTCTGACTGCAAATAACAAAAGACAACAATTAGATATTGTTTTAATGCAAACAATCTTTTATTCTAGCTTATGTAAATACAATTATTCAGATTGAGTAATGTCGCGTCAAAGCTGAACTATAATTTATGATTTCAATTTCTTTGATTGGAAAATTCCGAAAGTAAAAGTAATTGCTGAAAACTTTCTAAAAGTGACTGCAATTTTCAATGATTCACAATGAGTAGATAGCAGATAGATATGAAAAAAATCATAAAAAATAAGAAAGTTAGTTTTATTTCTTCCCAAGAATAGACATTTGCAATTTTCGGCAATCACTAAAATTTGACTCTTAAAATAAAATGGAAAAAGATCACCCAGAGCCAGAGTCTGACTCTAAAACACTTTTTACCTCCACCTTGCTAGAAAGTTTTATTGTGAACATTTCACCAGTCTCTGGATTTCCCGTCCATTCGTCCTACTTTCCCCTAATAATTCAAGTTCACTATCAGCAACTTTGCAAAAAAAAGTGACCATTCAAGATCGTTGACTTCTGTTTCCAAAATAGAAGAAAAAATGTCGCTCCTTAGGAAAAGCGAATCTTGCATGACACGCGAGTTTAAAATGGAAACAAGAAGGAGTGAAATTACAAAACTAACCACCGGATTAATTAAGCTACACGATAGCCAATAGCCTCCCGACGAAAGAGGTCGGCTAAGCGAACTGACTTCGAAGGCCGTTCGGCGTTTGACTTTTTGCATAGTCCAAGAAGGAAGTCTTACGATAGCAGATAGCTGTACAGATTTACCCTCCAGGCAAACCGATCGTTGAGCTCAATATATCCCGAGGCCAGAACCCACTAAGCCCAACACAAATACGAAATAGTGATAGGAATAGGAATACCAACACCAATACCAATGCGAATACCATTACTAATATTAATACCATCGCAAACCTCGGCGAATGTGGTTTCGTGATAGTAGGTCGTAAGTAGGAGAGGCTCCTCTGTCTAAGACTAAGGTGGACAGGGACTGTAGGATGGCTTGTTAAACTGCAGGAATGCTTATCCCTAGCTATTCGCGGAGTAGCTCTGCTAGTCTGCTACCAACGCAAACTCCTCTTTGTCGGGATCGCGAATCCTTGCAGCACTTATATCTGGGTAAAGGATATGGCAAAAGTCATAAATCTGTCGGATTCCTTCCTAAACCTTTTTATGACGTTCGCCACAATGGAAAATTGAACTCCTGAAGTGATTCCCGTCGAAATGGTATTCAGATTGTAATCCTGGATCAAGCTTGCAATAAGACCTATATCAGGCTTTCAAACAAATTTAAGAGACGTTTTATAGAGAAAAAGTTAAGGTGTGTCCTCACGAATTGGGGTTTTTGTAGGAAGCGGTTTGGGTGATCGCCATCCTAAATAGTAATAAGGTGCTTTTCAATCTGTCTCATAAATGCGGATATATTTATATTTTCTATATGTATTTGAAACTAAATACTTGGCCTCAACCTGTTTTCAAATATTACTGTTTCCTAAAGGTTTCCATGTTTGAGAGTTTTCAATAGCGAATGCTGAGAAGTTTGTAATAAGTTTCAGTGAAAAATGAATTAACTTCCTTTTAGGCAAATCCTTCAATCTTGGAAAACTCGACACTGTAATATATTACAAGTTTTTATTAAGTTGTGCCCAATTTTTTGCAAAACTTAAAACAAAAATAGCTAATTTGATTACACCACACTTTAAGATCATGTAATTTAAAGAAAATTGCATATAGATTCAGGTTTTTCTAGCTTATAACCCTGATGAGTATACACATTTTAAATTAAGACCTATAAAATAGAACAGTTTTAATGCATTTAAATTTGAAAATATTTCAACTTGAGAATTTAATACTCAAAGCTTTCAAAATTAAGTTGATTGAAAATCGAAGTGCTCAAAATTGTATAATTGCGTAATTTCTCGATCATTTTCCGGTTTTTCTGACATTGTGCTCGAGTGTCCACTAGGACTAGACTAGGGTGGTCCTTATTTTACTTTTTTTAGAAATATTTTGCTATCACTCGCGACTCAAGTGCAAATGCGCAGGCGCTCGCTTGATTTTCACCGTAAAAGATGAGCACGGAGAAAATAATAAAAAAGCGTTTGATTTACGTAACTTTTTCAGTTTTTAGTCAAATCAACCTTCCACATACGACGATAATCTCTATGGAAACAAGAATTAAGGTCAAAAATTGCATTTCCTACAGTTATTAACTTAGAATTTTTAAACAATATAAAAGTCTAATAAATCATTATAAAGTAAATGACGGAGAGGAACATTAAAAATGTTAAAAATATGTAAGATGGCGGCTAATGAAAAATTCAAAAACAGTTCATTTCTGCAGTTTCCAATGAAATATTATTCAACTTTACTAGAAAAATAAAATTGACTTTAGCAATCATTCAATGGTCCCAGAAGTTGAAAATATGAAAAAAATGTCCTGTTCACTATTCACTTTACAATACCTGATTTATTCTATTGTTGTACAATGTTCAAACATTCTAGGTAAATAACTATGGAAAATACCATTTTTGCCCTGATAGTTGGGTCCGCCATTTTCGAAATTTAAAAAATTTTTAAATTAAGATATTTTAAGCATTACAGAGAGATTATCGTTTTTGTGAATAACTGACTTGAATGAAAACTAAAAAAGTTACGTAAATATTAACCGATTTAATGCATTCGCAACAAACTCGCATATAGGAGCAAACGATTAAAAAAATAAGGACTACCTAGTGCAGTGGTCGGCAAACTGCTGCCAGGGCGCGCGTCGAGCAAAAATCTCGTGGTACCTGCTGCCGTCGGGTAGATCCAGCCTGCCCGGCAGCTTCCTTTTTTAAGTGGTTCTGGTAATGGCAATTAAAATTCAGAACAAAAAATTCTTAAATTTCAAAATGAGTACTTTGCCACTTTGAAATTCAAAATCTGCGGATTTTTGCGATCGAAAAGAATCTAAAACACGGCCTAAAACGAAAAATCAATTAACAATAATACTTTCAGGTTGGAATTTCATTTTCATTATGTTTAATCAAAATATTGATTTATAGCTTTGCAAGAACAATTTTAGATATATGTAATTGCCAAAGTCACAGATTTCAAATTTGAGAGATTTAAATAGCTAATATAAGAATTGAAAACAAATTGATTTTTAACTTTTTATTTTATTTATTTGTTTTATTTCCATCTAATTCATCTCAGGAGAGACGTAGCGTTAATGAACAAGTCGAGAGGGCGAAACAAATTTCTTGGGTCAACTTTGCCCTTACCTGAAAAGTGAGCCAAAATTTTGCCACCACTGTCCGAGTGTCCACTGCTCTATTAATTACAAAAGAATAAAATCCTTCCTGAAGGCATTTTAATCACAATTTTTTCAAACACTGGTAAACAGCACACAATTTCATTAAAGATTAAACAAGGCCAGTGTGATTTTTTTTATCAAAAAAATTATTAGCAGAGATGATTTTCTAAGAGTGCCACCCGTTACGTGACCAACAAGACGTCCTGAACTCGCCCGAGAGAACAGGGTGTGGAGACAAGGAAAAAGTCTCATATAGTGCCCACATTATTCTGCCCTGACCGTATAAGACATAAGTCTATAAGTGCATATCACTTACACAACTACAGCCGCAAAATGCCGGGAATTTTTCCGGGCATACCTGCACGGTCATGCGCGTGAAAATCGCACCAGGATCTTAAATCGCAGCAGATCGCAGTAGCTGATTGGTAGCATGGCATATATGAGGTCCAGAAATGAAAAATAACCACTACTACCAAGAAATCCAATCTAGATTCTAGAAAAGAACCGTGATAGCAGTAGGGATGCCTTGGATTTGGACTCGTATAGCGAGACTATCGCTCCTTTAATCAGAAAAATGTATCTCGATATACAGAAGATACAAGACCCGCGAGAAATTTGTGCTCTTGTTGGAAATTCCAAGCTTGACATTCACTTGCGGAATTTTTTGTATTGAAATTTTTTTGTTTTTATAGAAATTTTATGTCATTAGGAAAACTTTCATTTAGAAATAACTAGTTCATCAGGAAACTAGTTCTTTAATTGATTATATATTTATTATATGATTATATTTTGCAATCGACATCTAGATCTAGAGGAATGATCTTTTTGGCTTTTAATCTATTTTGTTCGAATTACAGATCAGACTATACCTTTATTTATTTCTGTTTGAATTAATTTAAATATTCATGAATTTAGAACTTTTGAAACTTTTAAATTCTAATTTATCCAAGCGAGCACCTGAAACTGGACGTATCAATTATTCAGATTGAAAACGATTCGATCTTACATATATTATAGAAGCATTCAAATTTGAAGAGATTCTAATTGATAGTATCTTCGAAAATTAAAATTTCAAGAGAATTTGACATTGAATTTAGATATGCAAACACTTGAAGTTAAATTATAATACATTAATTTTTTTTCAACTTTTGACTTCAAATTTAAAGTGACAAAGTATTATTAACTTTCAAAGTATTCCAATTTGCACTCTTATAATTGATAGATTTGGAAACTCACAAATATTATAAAAGCTTCGCGAATTTGGAGCTATGAGCACTTGAAACTGGTAAATTACAAATTTAAACTATGTTCAAGTTGCAAATCTGTAGAGTCGAATGATACCAATTTTTTAAATTATGCCCTCAAACTTTGAAAGTAATTAAATTCGATATCTTTTAAATTCGCATGAAATACCTCCTTTTGTGAAATGGTAAAAAAATTGTACTATCTAGTTATGTAGTATTACGGAATTATTCGTACGACTAACGGGTCAAGTATAGCGCTAGGGCTAGTATTACGGAAAACTCCTTGAAACAGAGTACGTTAAATTGAATAGCCAAGAGATAAAAAAAACTCAAAAGCTGGAATTCCTAATCGTATATATACAAACTGCAAAGATACACTGTTCCAGATCATTATTCTTTTTCCAACTTCCGAGTGAACTAAAGTCGACAAATAAAGTTTGATTGATCTTAATGCAGGAAAAATGCATTAATCACTGATGACTGAAGCGTCGCGTCGCTTTTATCGTTTTTGTGTCAAAGTAAGTCACGTGTGAATGGGCTCTGGGTTATCGCAGCAGTCTAACTGTAATGCATCTCCCATCACCTATGTGATCTTGGACCGTTACGTATAGGAGTGAACAGTGAATATGTTGCCTTTGCGTGTCTCGCAGCCGATGGCCAAAAGGCTCAAAAGATTCCAGATCAAAGATAATCGCTTCGCCCTTAAAAAACCGCAATCGAGTCGAAAATGCTTCCGCCGGAAACTCAGAAGTCCCGCGGGATCATGCGACATCTGCTTTCAGAGGCGACTAAGAAAGCTAAAAACCAGAGAGGGAAAGAGACCACGTTAAAAAGTCCACTCATGGAATTTTATAAGCTATAATACTACAAGATAGCTGATAGGGGTAGCCACTGTATTTTTAGTATCGGCTTCAACTTCCTGGATGCAGAGTATAAGGTCTCGAAACCAGGGTATTCGACTTGCTCCACTTTTTCGCGATTATGGTGCTTTCTACGTACTTACTGAGCTGATTTGATTAGCGGATGTTTTCGGTCCGTTAACTGTCTTCTGCCTCAACAAGCGCCTAATTACTGGGATAAATTAATGAAGGTTCTAATTGTTGTGGGACCTTTGTTTTCTTGAATTTATAATTATATTTAATTTTGCTAAGGGCTTAGCGGTGCTAAAGTAACTCAAGACGATTTGTAAGTAGGAATAAGATAAGGAAGGAGACAAATCAATTGAAGGAATATTCAAACACTTATATAGTTTTATGTCTCAAAGAAGCTAAAATCATATAAGATGACATAATTTTCCAGAAAAATAAAAATTCCGAATTTTGAAAAATATCGAAAATATATTTACCGAACAAAAAAAAAGTCTGAAGTTTCAAATTACCGGAAAAATAAATGAAACTACAGAAAGTATTCAGTAACGGAATTAAAATACTCTAAAAGTAGAAGTTAATAAAACTCGAAAAATTCAGCAATTTCAAATTTCCGAAACTTTGAACTTAGCATTTTCCAAATTTCGAGATTTCAACTTCACGAAATTACTAAATTCTGGAAATCAGTGAATTCACTACATTTCTAATTACCAAAATTGCAAATTCCTGAAGAAAAAATTTTTTTTAAAATTTTATATCGTGCACACTGAATACTTCATAGATTTACAATTTAAAAGAACTCCTCAAAATATGAAACCACCCACGTATACCTGTGAAGAGAACACTATTGTAACAGATTCATTTTTTGTCGGCATTTAGAAGCTTCAGTAATCAGGAATTCCGAGAATCTACTATTTTCAGAAAATTGAAACTTTAGGTCCTTTAGGATTATGAAACTGATATAATGTTAAGAATTGAATATGTTTAGACTGATTAAATTCGTTTTTTCATTGTTAATTTAAAGATTCCGAAATTTTCACTCTTCGCTAATTGTATGTTTTTCGGTAATTATATTTTCGGGCTTTTTCAACATTTAGGATTTATCACTTTTCGGCAAAATTATGTAATATTCCTAAATTTTGTAAATGTATATTATGTAAATATATGAGGTTAGCTTCCTTAAGACATAAACCTAAGAATGATTAAAAGAGAATTGATATTTTGAAATAATAAATTCATACAAATTTTTCTATATGAAGGCGGTTTAGTATTTTGTGATAATTTATGCCATTTTGATGATCTAAAAAAATCAAGTTTCGTAGAGAGATTTGAAACAGTGTTAAGTGCAAAACAAGCTGCTACGAAGAACAAAAAATTATGTCAACACGTTCCAAAGATAGGACTTTTTGAAGAAATTTTTTTTTTATAATTCACCTGAATATTCAAAGAGCCGTAACTTCATTAAAAAATTGCTTGCTAAAAAACAAAAAATATTTCACCTGATATAGCGTTATTTCTTATTCGAGACAATGATTATTTTTTGAAAACTTTTGTCTTATTTGAGGAATGAAAAATAAATGAATAAATGAAAACGTAATTAACCATTACTTCGCTGTTATTCCTGTTACGGCAACTATAAATTGTGCTTCACAGTTCCAAGTTTGTATTTATCAACAAAAATTATATTTATTGATAATTTTAATTTTCAGAAACTGATGTGTTAGATTTTAGCAAGCAATTGTGGCAGAAGATTCTAAAGCGAAATTTTCAATCAGCTCAAGAATATCATTGGCGTTATTTAGCTTGTCCAATATAATCCAACGACAATACCCTCGACAGTCGATTGTGAGCTGGAGCTTACGTTATTTTTGGTGAGCAGGGAGCACAGGTGTTTCCTTCTTCAAGTGACATGGCGAATGATCGCTTCAGTCTTATTGTTAGAACGCAAAATCTAAAAGTAGGAATTCCAATATTTTCCAACAGGGCAATAACAGTCCATAGTAGTAACCGTTTTAATGATGAGTTGTGCAATTTTATTCGATTAGTCACGGAATACCCGGTCCCAGGGTACAACAAAATAATTGGATCGATCATTTATTTTGATTGTTCTGTTTGCCTAGATTTTGAAATGCCTTTCTTCTCTCTTCAATCTTTATTAGTCTATATAAAATTCTAATTGTAATGACAATTGACAATATTTGCCGACAGATGTATCAAATGTTTAAATTTTAAGCGAGTTTTAAAGACTCAATTGTTCAATGGCTTGATTTGTTCTGGGTTTGTGCTACTAACCTCATTTCTTCCAACATGTAAATAAAGTTTACATTTGTTTTAATTAATCGACTTATATAAAGACCGTAACTGCTTTTTTTCTTTCATTTTGCTAGGATAAAGCGCGTTAATGAGCAGTTAAAGGTGAAGTTCCTTTTTTCCTGGGAGAAACGTTTGTTTTTCTCGTTAATTTTTCAGATTTGCATTATGCATATTTATAGCAACTGAAGTACTGTTTTAACGGTGCATGCGAAGTTAATAGTACGCGGAGTAACACAGAATACGAGTAAGATATTTGTGCCGTGATATTTCGGTCGTTGTTGAGTCCCATGTCTCTCTTTTTGAGTGCTTTTTTTGTATTTATCAAGACCCTGTAGAAAGTAAAACTGTAGCCAGGATCGTCCTCGAATGCTGTGTCTTGACACAGATTCGCACCGAACAGAAGGTGACTTCGTAGAGATTTTATATTTCAGAGAACTGTAATTATGAAGGTTGTTCTGAAACCTTTGTAATTACGTTTGATCGAACCTATTTCCAATTAAATGACAATTTTCATTTTTCCGATTTTCGATTATGACCAATATGTTTTAGTATTTATGGAAATGTCAAGAATTTAATTTTCACAACAGTTCTCGATCAAACATTTCCAAACGCTAAAGCATATTTAGCAAATATATCAAATATATCATTCAATGTATTTAATGTGATTGTTATTAAAAATGCAATATTCTAGCTCTCCAAAAACAACAATCCAGATTTATAAAAAAAAAATATTGTAAAGGCTAAGAATAATATTATTATGTCTTCTGAAACCTGCTTTATATGTCGTAGATGTGCAACAACTACAGAAACATTTAAGCTAAAATTATCAAAGGTGAAAGTTTAAAAGGCTAAAATCGTTATAATAAGATTGGAAATCAACGGCATGATGAAAAACTGGTTTAAACGGTTAATGAAGTTTTCAGTTTATAAATTAATGGTAGCTTCAAAGACCATGTTCAAAGCTGGGTATCGAGAATTGGGAATAATTATGACTAATTTTTTCACGCCTATTAACACTTTTTTTGTATTGGAGAAACCAAAATACCGTAAGAAATTTAAGCAGAGTAGAAAAAATATGATCCTCTGATTATCTTTTGTGATTGGTTTAATGATAGAGATAATTTACAATGCTACAATGAGGCAATCACGAGGGCAAGTAATGCGGCAATAAGGCAAGAAACTGTGAAGCTTTTTTTTTTATTATGAGAGGAACCTTTCATGTATGAAATCATAATTAGGGGAATACATTATTTTGAATACAAATATGCCCTTCATAAATAATATCTTCATACATCATTGAATCTTCCTCGAAATCTTCTGACTTCTCGTTTGAAATTGTACAGATTGCGATGAATGTAAATTGAAAATTCAATTTTAAATTCAGGAGATGCAGTAAATTAGTGAAAATATTCAAAAATGAAAGTATGTAACAAGAAAATAATTTTGCGTTTTCATTACCGCCTGTAAAAATCGTAAGTAATAGTAAAGTCGTTTTACATTTAAAGGTTTCAATTTTATTTTCGCAAATATTAACCAAATAAGATATATAACACCCATTTTTTTTAATGAGTAAAAAAATTGAGACTCAAGATATCAAATTGGCAATGCAATGCTACCTTCTAATGAATGCTTCCACGTGATATAAGAACTGCTTCCAGCATACCAGTTTTTGCTGAGATGAGTTACGACATCCATTAGCACGTTGACCAAACGTTAATAGTAAATATCCTTATTTTGAAAGCGTGATTACCTAGCCATCCCTATCGAATTTGCAGATTTATTGCCCAGAAGCCAGTGCCAATCAGTTTTGTTTACTGGCATAAATATACTCTACTTTTATATAAAATCGCAAAGTTAAGTCAATTTCAGATTTTCAAATTCAGTAATGAAGATTTTAATTTAATTCTCACTTATCAATCTCTATTGATCAGCATCTAAATAATATTTACTATTATTCATCAAAGCTGGACTAAAGTCAAGTAAAACGACAGCCCAGATGGCACTATTTTCATTTGCAAACTTCACTACGGAATAAAGAAATCAGAAAATATTCCATTGGAAATAATTGTATTGGAATTTTGATATAACCCAGAAACGAATTAATTAATAACGCTCTAACGTCGTCGTTGAAGATAATCTTATACCTGAATTTTATCGAAGATTAATTCCCTTATTGACACACATTGTGATTTCGAATTTATACATCCTCTATTCATTTATTGCAAAGAAAAGTGCGAGTAAATTTGATTGCCTTCTGGTGTTAAGTATTTGGAATTATATTCCGGTATTTTTAACTTATTATTGTTTATTAATATTTTCTGAATTCTGTTAATTGAGTCTGAATAATTTTATCTGAATTTCTTGAAAGAAATCCTTTCATTCAAATTGTTTGTAAGAAGAATGCATTAAATATTAGCAATTTTAGAAATACATGAACATTTTTGGATTGTTTCTTTTTCCTATTTGGAAAATATAATAATCTAAATAGATTGGTTCAGAATCACCCACAAACATATGCCGGTACTTTTTTAAGACGAACATATGGAGATTCTCCATAAGCGTGGGAGAATCGAATAATGTAAGATTGTAAGACCTTCAATAGAGGCCATAAAACAATCGACATCTGCAGCTTGAAACCCTGGCAGTGGAGTCCCGTACTAAAGTTCCTATAGGACATAGGTCAAAGGCTAAATAAAACGGAAGGACTAAAATACAGAAAGACTGAAAATGGAATCAGGTATACCAAGACAAGATTTTGGTTCAGACGAGGAGGAGGTTCTATGAAAAATCCCTCTTTCCCTGGATTAGGCTGATCGTCTGGACCCCTGGAAGGGTACCTATTATCTTTTGGACTACCTGGGGTATTTATACAGTGACAATCTTCACAACTTCATTTTCTTTCTCAGAAACTTAACATTTTCAATCTATTTTCAATTTAGTACATTGAAGAAAGACCAGTCGTCTGGAAGTATAGATTTCAGTTTCGGTTCAGAACAATACTATCAAGAAACAGCTATTAGCTGAAGTCAGCCAAGTTTGAAGACTACTTCGGTAATAAATCTAAATGTTTGAGGGTTCATATAATATATAGATATGCTGAACAAAATCAAAGTGAATGAAGCTACATTTAAATTCAAAACATAGTTAAAAAGAAGAGTGACTCAAAAATAGTTGCTGCGCTTTTTGTGGTCGTAATTCGATGTAATCACGTTTCGTAATAACAAGTCTCTGCTTTGAAGTTTTGCCCTAAAATGGTAACGGCTTTGCATTGGGTAAAGGTCCCTCCAATTCCCTGAGTACCTCGCTGAGCACGCTGTACGAAATCCGAGTTAAATTTATGAGATGAGCAGAGAAGGGAAACTTACATGGTGCACGTTCAAGGCTAATTTGTACGGCACCAGCAACCAATAAATATGAATCAACTGGAAAAAAATCTCCCATAACGGAAATGCTTCTGACTAGATGGAAATTCCAGAAGATTGGGTCTGCTTTGAATCGAATAACAAAAATAAGCGCGAAGGGAAAAGATCTAAATAAAAGTGAATATAAGAGGATTAATTAAAGTAGGTATCGCATGACAGGCTCATCAGGCTCTTCTTATCCAGTAATATATATTCAAGGAAATCTTAATTGTGTAATATGTTTATTCAATTTTAGTTAATTGTAAAATTAGAAGCATTGTCATAAAATTTGTAATTGTTACTTTTTAATGCTTCAATTCGAAAAATTTCCATTTCGAATATCATAGTTTGAAATTTTATAATTTTTGAAGAATTGTTGTTAAAATTATAGAGAATATAGAGTATCAACGCTCCATTTTTAATAATTTCTTCTTGAGGGCCCAGTAACATAAGTATAATTATAAAACTCTTATTATTGAATTTGTAAAATACAAAAATCCTCAATTTGTAATGCTTTAATTTAACATTATTTAATCGCGAGTGCTTCAAATCAGGAATGCCTCTACAGTCTACATTATTGAAACTGACATTTTGCAATTTTGAATGGTTAAATGTAAATCTAGGTAGCCTATTCACTAAAGACGGAAAAATAGAAACAATCCTCAAAGAATGTGGTACAGGAGAGACACTAGTTGACATATGGGAAAGAAATCAGCTAAGGTGGTTCGGACATCTTGAAAGAATGAAAAATGAACGACTGACCAAGCAAGTGTATGAAGTTAAAGTAAATGGCAGAATGTTTAGTACTTTAGTGGTAGACCGCCGAAAGAATTGTTAGAATCTGTCAATCAGACACTAATCCGAAGAGACATAAGAAGCCATAGAAATACAAAAGCTTGCATGAAAAAATGCATGGACGTGAAGGAAGCTAGAGTAGTATGCCAGGACCGAAAAGTGTGGCGAAAAATAGTTTCTAAACAGAGTGACAATAGAATGAATGACGCCTGAAACAAAGACCTTGGATACTAATGGGCCCAAGTGAGGAACCATACATAACAGTTTTGAGAGGCTCCTCACTTGGGGTGATCGCTAGAGAGATTGATCAGCAACCTGGGTCGGAGCAGTGTTGCGGAGTGAACGTGTCATCTAAATAACTAACGCTAGAATTCCAGATCAATCTAAAACATCTATACCTAACACCTATATACCTTATACCCATATACCGACCCACTTTATACCTATGTACTTATTCACTATTTTCCAACCGAGCAAGTCACGCCTACTCCTGAAGGGAAATGGTCTAATGGTATAATAATAATAGAATCTTTTACTTGCACTGTTGAAATCTGAGACCTCAAATTAAATATAATTAATATTTGCTATCATTCAGCGACAGTTTTCAGTTTTTAATGTATTTCTTTTTAAAACATTTGTAATATACAAGCTTGGTAATTTGACATTCCAAATAAATATTTGTAGACCAATTTATGTATCATCAGTTCTACTGATATTTCTTTAAATGAGTGAAACTGTCCTCTAGTGGTCGTTATACCGGTTATAGAACACATTTAATAGCCGATCAATGTATAACATTTTGCACTTTCTTTTCCAGTGAAAAATTTCTTCCGGCTTGAAATAGCCACTATAAAGTTACCTTCTTAATCCAAGTACGGGAATATGCCATGGATCATTCGACACTTTTATTAGAAGCAAAGATTTTTATGAAAGTTTATTGCCACTTCAGATGACTACAAATTCTAATTAGTAAGGAAGAAAATTACTATCTTCAACCCCCCCCCCCCCTCTCTAAGCATAATGCATCAGATGACCGGATGTCCACTTTCATCGTAACATAATTGGACAATGATTCTTCTTTCAATGATCATGAACGGGAAGAAAAAATGTTTCGCAATGGTCAGGCGATATAGAATAAGAGCCATTTATCATATAATGTTTCGAGCGAGGCTTCGAACTTAATTGTTGGTAGAAGATCGTTCGTGTTGCAATGGCTGAAATAATCGGAAATAGCGTGCAATGTATTTGTTATAATGTTATAGTATAGCATTGCGAGGTGAGCGATCCACTGAAGTACATATAAGAGAAAGCCTGGATGCTCCAGCATCCAGCAGCTCTCTTACACCGTTGTAGACTTGTCGATCGATGACGTGATCCTGCTCAACACAAATGTGTATTCGGTGGTCGCGAAAAAAATAATAAAAAAGGAGAGAGGAAACCGAAGAAAGCCATCAGAGGTGGTAGAGACTGGCCATTCGGGCAACGAACTCGAATACGCTGGACTCTGGAGAATCCCCTTTACCTTCAGACCCCCGCTCCTTTCTTCTCCTTTCTATACGTTGTAAACATTATTTTTTGTATCCTTTACTAGAAACGATTTTTTCTCATACAGTACTTTTTAGGCTTATTATACAATCTTTATCTTATTCAAAAAATGACCATGGAAAAACTGCACTCTGTAATTTGAATTTGTTTGATTTTACACTAGAGTAGGACATTCGCAAAAATGTTTTTACAACATAATTAACACGAAATATAAGAGTGATATACTTCAAAACTTTCAAAACAATTATTTTCTCATAAAATCATTAAAAAAAACTAATGGCGCAAAAACTAATAGATGGTTTTTCAAGAATTCTTTTAAATCGCTCAAAAAGGCGAGGGGAAGAAAAATTAATAGCACCATTCGATACTGCTTAACAAAATTACAAAAAAATCTATGTGATTCTCCATTCTTATATGGACCTTCTCTCTGACGTATTATAAACAAACAAATAAATCGTATATAATTCATAATTTATACTATATAACAAATTGAGTGGGACAAAAATGATCAAAAACATGGAATTTATGTAATTTTTTCCACTGAATCAAATGGTGCTATTAGGTTTTCCATATCTCGCATATTCAAGGAAGTCTTTTCAGTAAAAATGTCTTACAAAACAATTTGGAAAGCAAATTCTTTTCACGACAATTTGCGGTGAAATTTTAAAGAATTTTCAAGTCAATAAAAAAAAATGCTATACACCTTCGAACAAATTCACCACATCTTAAAGTAGTAATACACAAATTTCGAATTCTCTAAATATTCCTACACAAACCGCATACAGATGAACACAAATTCCATATAGTTGCACAGAAATTTCACAAAAACCCCAGACAACTTGACAACTCCAAATACTTATATCCTCACACAAATTCTACACAGCTTTTCCGTACAGCTGTGGACAAACCACTCAATCACACACACACCTCCAAACATTCCATAAAACTCGACACAAATTCCATGCAGCTCCACACACATTCCAAATATTCCAAACAACTTGACGCAAATTCCTAACAATTCATAATATTCCCACACACATTGAACGCAAATTCTACACACTACCGCACATTGCAGAAATTCCAAGAGATGAAAATTAAACGATTCAAATTTCAAATTAAATTGGAAGCGTTTAAGTCCTGAAATTCAAACATGAATTCAGAACGTGTTATTCCAATTATCAGACATTTTTGTTTATAATCAGCAAGACTTTTTTTCTCAACCAGCTTCTTTAAAATGGACTTAAGACTTGAACCTAATTATAGCAAAACTAATCGTCGACAGTTAACAACACTGAATGAATTATCGGTTAATAGCTCAGAACGCGGCATAGAAATTATTTCATTTCACTGATTTCTCCCAAAGCCAGTGATTATGAAAACGAGACTGGAATTGATCCGAGTATATCAATATGTAACATGAAAGAGAACATTCATGTTGAAAATGTATCCTGAGATTCGCCCCAATAACGGATTCATATTTTCTCAATTGCTGCTCTCTACTAAATTTATAATCTCTATGAAATGACCCTTACGTTATAGTTTATATCTCTTTACGGCCTACGCGATTACAAAACGTTTATATACAATATATACATATTTGCAATTCGTTTAGAGAAAACAAGTATTAGAAATGTGGAAGTTGGAAATAATTATGGAAACGGAAGTTAGGTACCCCATCTGCACTTTTTCATGTCATTATTTTTCGCAATCAAGCGTGTTATGACGTTCCGTGGACGTGTCAGAAAGGCAAGGTAACGAGACAATAAAATTATCGATAATTATCTTCCTTTTATGCTCTCTAAGACCCAGTATATCTAAGCCAACAATTATTATCTGACTATAGTTGGAGAATATAGTACACTATATTTTTATAATATATTATTAGCCGTAAATCAACACCGTTGAACCAGTCTGTCCGATTATTTTGTGTCACTTAAGGGGTCACTTCAGAAAGGGGTGTGACTGGGTCACACCCTCTTACATTGCACTTTCAATAACCTGATAAAATTATATTTATCACAGAAATCCGTATGAAATTAAGATGATTTTTTCTGACATTGAATATTTATTTCTGTAATTTCTTTCAGTTCTATATTAAACATCAATGACAGATAATTTTGACATAATGTGTCCCTAATTATCATGCGAAACCTTTCATACTAAGCTTAGTTTTAGCCACATTATTTTTGATTTGTACAAATTATTGACAAATAAACAAAAATACCCTCTTAATTCCAGAATAAAAAATCCACGAAAGCCTTTTCTCACATAAAATCAATACCTTCTCATTATGATGAGAAAGTAAAAATATGGTAATATTATAAACAAACAGTTAAGAAAGAAAATCACTGCATATCCATCAAGGAGTCATTTATTTATATTTTAATTGATAATCGAATCAAACATATAAAAATACATACCCTAACACTTATACTAAATTAATGTGCGTGTACATTTGAAGCAAACTTGCTTGTCAACTAAAATTAGAAAACAGATACAACACTAAATCCAAAATTTGGGCCAAATTGACCGAAGTTTACAACTATATACCTACACTACCCACAGAAATAGAACCTAACTCGATTCTTATAGTTTACAAATATATACCACAAAGTATTAATCCCTTAACCTCAGGTAAAAATTCAACCCCTGATTGGACCTGAAACTATAAAACAGTTACTGGTAGTGTTTGAACTCGCTTTGAAAGACAAATTTTAGCCTAAGCAAAAGTAAAGAAGTTGACCCAGAATGATACACCAACAATGGCTAGAATTGAGGGAGAAAATTTTCAGGTATAATTCTGTTTCGACTTTGAACAACAGCTGGTGATCGTAGCTAAGGAATATTACTGTCGCCAAATTACTGGTAACCCCCTTTACAGTTTCGAATTCTCTCCACTCCCTCAAATATAAAGAACACATGAGAAAATTATGTTTTCGTCAGACGTATAAAATAGGATTTATACCGTCATTTTTGTCACAACTATTCTTACTTATACTGATTTTTTACTCCATGATTTGACTAACAGAAAATAACAGAAATAACTAACAGAAAATAAACTAACGGATGTGGCCAAACGAAACGAATAAAATAAATGTTTAATTTGCGAATATCTTCTGTTCAATCTATAGATTTTCAAATTTTTTTTATAATCTCCTATGAATTATAGAAATCTTTCAAAAATAGGGCAAACCATGATATTTAAAAGTTTTTAAAAGCCTGAGATTATTTTAAGATAGGAACCGCTTAAAAATTATTCTATGCAACTTTTTCTCGCCCGCGTCAAATATTCGATAACTTTCAAATTTTCTATTTCACTCAACCCTCTTGAAGATTTAGAATTTGAAATCCTTGAAATTTTAAAATCTTCACAATTTCACGATCGAAAAAAACTGCAACAGCTGCCTTTAGTCGCATAGGATCCATAAAACCGACATGTTTCAAGCTTTATGATAAAAAAAGGAACCTAATTTACCATGAAAATCTTCCTCTAATTTTAGAAATCGAACATTTGAGTTATCGGAGCAAATCAAATTTCTCTTTCTGTGAAATGTCACACCGAAAATATTGACATTTTCTCTCTGATGAATCTGACGAATATAGTTGGCTGCTGGAGCCAGCCGCATGGACCGAAATTCTATAGTACTAAAATTCATTTTGAGCGACAATATTTCATTTCTAAAGCGCCGTTAAATTGTTAGACATACCTTGTTGAATTTGAGTGCCAGGACACTTCAACAAAAGATTCAGTGCTAGCGATAAATAAGATTTCCGAAAGATAATCCCGGTTTCCTGAAACCGGGATTTACAATTGTATTTACAAGTGTCTGCACCCGAGGACAATGAGATGAAGAGGGTGGTAAGGGCCGCTCGAGCCCAGGTAGCTTTACTCTAGTAATAAAATTTTGCAATTGCCTGGTCCTGGTAAAGTAAGACCATTTACTGTGAAACATTGATTGCTAACACATGATGCGAACGTGCATATTTCCCCCCAAAGAGAATAAGCAAATGGGTTTTCCCCAAACTAGGGACGAAATTTCATATTGGAAAAAAGAGAAAATTTTAAATTTACTACAGTGGGAAATATTACTAATATTTGAAATTCCCAAACTAAAGATATAAACAAATTAAAATAAATGGAAACTTATCCGCTTCAGGAAGAATAGTCATACATTATACAATAATAAAACAAAGTTTTTTAGCTTCGATTAAAACCCGAATACGGAATCTTACATCTGCACGTCTACTCAAACGAACTTTTAATTTCATTTTAAGCAGACAAAATGAAATAACGTTGAATAATTTCGAAATCTTCTCGAAGAATATTAATATAAGCTTGGCAATTACTTTTGTACAATCGGCTTGTTTATTTAACTTTGAAGAAACGGTTCAAAGTCACGTTTTGATTCTTATGCATACGCAAATTCTCCTTGATTTTTAAATAATCGAAAACGTAATACATATGTGAATGAAGCCCAATTCCTTTTTTAATCAGACAGAGGTCCAGCTGAGTGTTTTAGAATGATTTGGCATTTGGATATATCCTTCTATGAATCTATGGCGAATTCTCAAAAATTGACAGAAATTTTGTTCAAAATGCAGTATTCATTGAACGAGCTCAGAAAAAGATGGAGAAATTTAGTGCATGTCTCTTAAGTTTCGTTTTTTTAAAACACTGATTCATTTAAAAAAAAATATATATTTTTGAAAAATCGAATTTTCGCATCTTTCTCGGAAGCCACGAAAGTTAAAAATATTTTCAAATAGGATGCTTTACTTGCATAAGCAGAAACTACAAACCAATATTATCGAAAAAATTGTTTACGAGAAAAATGCGAAAATTCGATTGTTCAAAAATATTTTTTTCAACTTGAAGCAGTGGTTTACCAAGAACGAAACTCAAGAGATATGTAGATAATAAAACCTACTATTTATCTAAAAAAGTTGAAAAGTGGGCTTTTTAAAGAAAGTCCTTCTTTCAAGAATTAAAAACAAATAGCCGCCTTTTTTTATTAATTTTTTTTTGAGATCCATTGAATGAGAGAGAATCTTCAAATGACTGAAAAAATCGAGCAAAAATTTTTTTGTCAAACTGTGAAATACGTGCCCTTTTGTTTTTACTCCAGAATGATATATTAAAATAAAAAATTAGGCTGAAACCATGTCCTAGATTTTTCTTGAAAGTATGCCAGATTTGAAATAGGATTGGGCCGAACTTATTTCTCCTCTTCACGCTTGAAGAAAATATAAACAAATTAACATTGCTACTCGTACAATTATTATTACCAAGAACGTTATAAAGTGTTTCGTGTCTTGTTGTATCGGGGAAAAATAATTGCTGTGATTCATTTCAAAATGCTAAATATACGGTTTTCGTGATAAGAGTGGCCGATTTGCATTTTTCAAGGCTGAAGGGCACTGGTGCTTTTATCGCTTTATACATTTTAATTCGGTTATCAATATTATTCAAGTGTATCATCGGTACTTTGTTGGGAAAATTATGCTTCAATAAAATTCTTAAATTTACTCTCAATTGTAGTACAGAATAAGAGTTTGCACATTTTGAAGGGCAATAAAAAATGTTTAAAAAAAATTGTATCCTAAATTTAATAATATCTGTCCAATTATTCAAAAATATGCTAAATATAATTGGTATCTATAACAACTAAATTCAAAATAGCGGGACATTAAAATTATTGATTTACTTAAAAATATTTATAAAAATTTCTAATGCGAATTGCGATAGGATTAGTGATAGAGGTAAGTGGGTGGTTGATTCTAATAAATGTTATTTAATTTGATAAAAATATATTGTCTTAATTAGAAAGGAAGAGAGGGTGTAACCAGATTATCACAAGTTCAAGAGGTGGAGCGTGCCATTAAATTCTATGCACTTCGGGTGACCTATTCAAATATTGGTTACGCCCCTTTTTCACGCGCGGCTTAACAATAATCGAAAGTGCTTAATTTCGTTTTTTTTTTTCGCCAAGAGTCCCATTGAGATCCACATTAACAAATAGCATAAATTTTGAAGTCAATAAATATTGCATGATTGGATATCGATTGGAAAGATTCAGTCATTTCAGCTTCGTTTTGCTCACAGAAAATCCTGTCGGAATCCAGATTAAGAATTTGTCACTCCGAATATCATAATCTCTCCGGAATACGTAATCAAATTGTGAAATAGAAATAGTAAAATAACAAATTTTCACTGAAATATCGTTGAAATTTATCGTAAATTTTACCTGTCAATTTTTTATTTTGTATAAAAGCGGTAGCCTTTCTTTAATTAAGAGAAAGATATTGACTAGAATTTTCATTAAATGGGACACTCGGTGAAAAGTAAACCGCGAATTAATCCTGATTTGGAAAGAAATGATGAAAAAGGAATTGAGAAACTTACCACCGAGAAAGGTTAGCTTTCAAACTCGAACATAGTCCATGAATACTGGCAATTTCCTCTGATTCTGAGCACTTTGCGAAAATTAATTTTAAAAACTGTTTTATATATTCACTAATAAAACAATAAAGTGTTCCACGGCTTTTTCTTTTTGACACACAATTTGAAAATAATGTTTTTGTATTCGAACAACTCGTTGGACGACGACACAGAATACACGTTTATACACCGGCGCTTCTCTGGCACGACTGAGTGACTATTTTCTGTTGTGGCTTTGCTGAGATGCACGTGGGTTAGGGGTGGGGGGTTCACTTGGCAAAAGACAGCAAGGCAGGGACGCATAAGACAAGCAGTTTAGAATTGTTTTTTAAACATTAGTTTACACATTATACAGAATTTTCGTTTATATTATGGAAACCGATTCGATGTGAAGGCATCATGGAACCAAAAAAATCTCCTTGACAACGAATGTGGAAAATTGACATTCTAAAGATATTCCAAATCGATGTTGCATACAAACTGTTTTTTTACAGAAGCAATCTAAATAGATGCACTATTAAGATAATATTGACATTTTTTTCCGTTTACCACACTAGTTTTCATAAAATATAAATTTTTTAACAAAATTAATGTACACTAGGGTGGTCCAAAATCATACATGTTGAATTTTCTTTCAAATAAGCCCCCTCCCCTATTTGGTGAATTCACGTTTCTGAGTTTAAACTTACATTTATTTTACGTTTACGTTTTACTTTTTACGTTTAATCAGACAATTAGTCATTATTAAAAAGACTGAACTGAAATTTGGTTAACTTTGTTGTTTAACGAATTTGTATATGTTTGAACAATTTTTTTTACACAATTTTGTCCTGAAATAAATGTTTGAAATTGTGATTTATCTGTATTTACTGCCTACACAGCCATGAATTTTAATAGATGATATAGAAAATACATTAGAAAACAGAAAAAAAATCTAAATGTCCCAAAATATGTATAAACATATTATATAGTCTACATCAGTCTACAGATGTCTACACTTAACAAATTTTTGTAAATCTATGAGGGGAACAATAAGAATACTTAAAATTATTACACCTTAAAATATTTTTTGACCTTAAAATTGATCTGGAATCAAGTAGTGATGTGCAAAATTACTTCAAATCATGTCGGGTTTCTGGTTCGCAACCCGACCTGAAAAATCGAGCCAGCCCAAAAACCGTGTTGAAAACCCCGACCCGGCCCAACCCGAACCGTTATTGAGATCGGTTTTTTTTAAATTTTTGCACACACTTAAATTCAAGTCAAATTTAACTGAATTTCAGAAAGAATGTGATTAAATTCTCAAATTTAGATATTCAAATTTTTAATTGCATGAATCTGGATGTTCTCAATAGTGTGCCTTTAATGAAGAAAAGATGATTGTTCATGAAAAAAATTAGAACTTATACAATTGGTTTATTTGACCATTTTTCATATATGTACTGACATTTGTTCAATATGGAATCTTTGCACCGAAAAAAACGAACCATCATTTACTGTAATATCGATAATAATTTTTAAAATTTTGTAAGAAATGATATATAGGCGAAAAAAAATTCTGCAAAAAAAAAAGATCAATTTTAAAAATGAACAATTTCTGTAAATTCAAAGGTTTATCATCAAATAATATACTGAAATTAAAATTTTGTTTCATTACCTGTCCCAAGTTTCCACTCATCATTTAATTTAATTCAATAATTTTATAGACTTCATCAATTAAAAATTTTCTATTTTTGATTTTCCTATTTAAAAACGTTATATTTTCCAAACTTGAAAAAAGCGTCATCACCTCTTATTTGAAATTCAAAATCTAATATGAAAGAATCAAATTTGATTGTAGATGCTTTTTTTAAAACATTGTCCAATTCTTGATGGGTCTAATTATAATTTTTCAACTCTAAGAACCTGTATTAATAGTGGCAATCTTTACAATTTTCAAATTTTAAACTTGTTTAACTCTGAATGATTTCAACTCCAGGTTTTTGAACGTTACAAATAAGTTACCACTGCTTCGAAAGCTTCCTGGAAATTATTACATTTTTAATAGCATTTAGATTTTATGTTGAAATTATACATTTTTAAACTTTTCAGTTTAAAATTGAACAAGTTAGAAAATTACAATTTAAAACTAATGTCTCATATTGTCCAGTTTTGAAAGAATTCAAATTTTGTATTGTATATAAAGTTTGCTTATATATCGGTTTATATGACTTTCATTCTTATAAAATATAAATACTTCCAATTGAAAATTCTAATTTCAGATACAGACTCTTTAATCAAAGTTCATATTTTAAAAGTGGCTACACTCTATACTTACGGAAAATCTGCCTATTTTTAACAAAAAAATCTACATATCGATGGGTCCTAAAAGAAACTACGCAACTCGCAGCGACGGATAGAAACTACGTATCTGGCGCGCTCCATACTAAGTATATAGAAATTTGTATATACTTAGTATAGAGCGCGCCAGATACGTAGTTTCTATTCGTCGCTGCGAGTTACGTAGTTTCTTTTAGGACCCATCGATATTTGAACCGAAATGTCGATATATGTATACATTGCATAATATTTCATATAATTAATTCTTAAAATTTTAAATTCGGGATCTTTCTATTTCAGAGTTGTGCCATCTGGAAATTCTAGAATCCATATTTTAGAAAATTTCATGTTCAAAAATTGGCGCGATTCTAATTTCAACGTAATTAAATTTTTTAAGCTTAAAACTTTTGCTTATGCCAGATGATTGCTTTGGGTTCCAATTTTTTTCGTGTCAAATTATATATTTTCAGGGTATTAGAATTTGTTATTCACGTTTTTTAATTCACATTTTCAACTCAAGGTGAACTTTTCAATTTTCCAGTTAAAAAAGAAATTTGCGAATTTTAATTTTAATTGAAGAATTATTGTAAAATTCTTTATTTCAAAAGATTTCAATTGAGAACCATTTTATTTTTTCGTTGGTCAGCATCAAGAAAAAAAAACGTTTAACATTGAAAGTTTCAAATTCGAAATGATTACACTCCAAAAATAGTAACTAATATTGAAAAGTCTATCTCTATCAGGTCGGTTTTAAATATATTTCTCGATCTGTCTACCGTTACGGAATTTTTCTTAAGACTAAACCCTTTTCCAGCTTGTTCAGAGCAAATGTTACGGAAAACTCCGTAATCCTAGACTGGTAATATTTGACCGGTTAGCTTTACGAATAATTCCGTAATGGTGCCTATTTTTTTCCGATCCGATTTTGCATCTAAAGCCGACCCTGGAGGAGCAGAACTAAGGGTGGGCGAAAAATTGTCTCTAGACTGGAACCCTCGCTGGAACCTATTACAGTAACAGTATCAATACAGACATCTCGATGCCAGATTTGGTTTCTTATCGACCTCCAAGTACAAGTTGAGTGTGTAATGAATAAATGACTTTCGGAGACAAACCGATCGTTGTCAGTCGTAAAATAGGTCTGGCGACACTCTTGTCGTTAGGATAAGCCGACAAAATAGTTCATGTTTGGCTTCGCATTAACTTCCCCAAATTAAGGTAACTATACCGAAATCTTTGTTTTGCAAATACTCTATTATAGTTACATTTAGGTATACAATACCCACTTAGATATTGTAAAATTTCAAAATGAACCGGAAGTTGATAAAATATTGCAGCTTAAAAATGCAAATTAGTTTGCAAAAATAATAGTTTAATGATACTTTCGTTGATGATACGAATTTCTAAGCTAATTTCTGTTTTCCTGTTTTATGCAAAATGTACTTTTACTTTTTCAATGGAATTATAATGATAAACTGATGGACCAAATATTAATAAGCCAATGACTTTTCACATCAAAACGGCGTTTCAGTATAATATGTAGGAGGATTTTTCTATCATACAAGCACTTCGTTTTCCTTATTTCCTCATAAACATATTTTGTCATTCAATTATATTCTTTTGGAGATCTCTTTCTAAACATGACATTAAATGTATAAATCATTTAAATGCAAAATTATGGGATCTTGCTTGTATTGGGCAACTTTCGCCACACATTCATTCTTCCATTCTCAAGAGACAAGTTTATATTTCAAGTGACACAGTGTAATGAGTGGGTGTCTATAGTTGAATACTTTCCCGATTCCTAAAATCTCGTAATATAAGTTCAGGTACGCACATTTTAATAATCTTAAACATAATATATCAAATTCTCCGTATTCATGCTCCTTATTATTATTCAGTAAAATTATGTCTCGCAAACTCTCGTAATCGAAGAGAGACTTATTGTTTCCTAAGCAGCTATTGAGTATAAATTTACATATTATGGATATGAAATAAAAATAATTTGTATCTAATTCTCATTTAAGAAGGACATTAAAATATCCTTTTATATTTCGATTGGACCTTTTGAAACAATTTTTTATTTCTTTACAAGACAAAAATAAGTTATCCAAATTTCACTTGTCTGAAAGTCATCTAATCTAAGACTTTGGGAGAGGCCACAAATGTCTAAAAATTTCGTAAACGAATATTACAAGGTTCAAGACAATTCTTGAAATAACAAACAGTCCGCGAATTTGTCCATGACTTTCGGAATATCTTCTCAGTAATTTGAGAGTCGTAAAATAAATTGCGGACCCTTTTTATTAATTCGGTCATTGTCTTAAACACTGTAATAAGTGTTATACGAAAAGTTTCAAATTTTTGACCTATCATAAAGTCTCAGACTTAGACAGTTAAAAGTCAAGTTCCAGAAACTTTTTTTCCTGTGACGACCCAATGAGAAAAAAATTCTGCATAATTCAAGAAATTAAAATTTTAGCTTTAAATTAAAAAATAATAATCGATAATTTAGAATGATTCTGGTAACATTATTAGAAAACGATATTTCGAGCCCATAAGTTAGAAGTATCGGAAAAATTATATCTGGCTTATATAAAACCAGCTTTTTGAATAATTGTGTTAAGTGAAAAATAAATTGAATAATAAATTGTAAAGGATAAATCTTCAACAATTTAAAAGCAAATTGATATGGAATTATTAATTTGATGTAAAATTTAATACAAAGTTCAAGAAAAAGTATGTAATAAATGTATGTACCAGCACTGCTTTGGTAGAAGGGCCAGAATAGAAAGAAAGAGTAGAGATCGAGAGTTCTAAAGCTAAAGGCTGGTTCATGCTCCACTGCCCAGCCCAGAGAACAAAAAGGAATTGACTTAAAACATGGGAGTTCAATGTTCTTCTCCGAGTTTTCTGCAATAAAAAGGAGAGAATACCAGTAAGCAATAAAACGTTGGCATTGTGTTTGTAGCGTTCCTATATCGTGACCAATATGCGTGCCATCCTACAATTTACCTATATGCAGCTTTCACACTTATATTGCTGGAAGTTGCCTTCTTGAATTTCGATTATGTAAGTCATTAATTCTATAAAAAAAAAATTGAAACGGATTTTTTGTGCATGCACTTATCAAGATTCGCGGTAGCGAATCGCCGCCAGGTACGAACAAAAAGTATAAAAAGATTATAATTGATATAAGGTATCTGAACCAAACTTCGCAGGTATATAGTACCGATTAAAGTACAAAACTTCTGCAAGTTTGAAAGATATGAATAAATAATTGAAGAAATGCGCTACAATCGAGTTTTTAGAGTAAAAAAAAACTTAGCAAAAAGTCGTGCAGACTATAATTTTATTCCAATAATTATGAATTTGTGACAACTACATCTTATTTCATGATTATACGTATTGATCAGCACGATAGAAATTCGCATTTACATCCGCTGAGAAAATAATTCTGAAAAACCTAATTTTTGTGATGCAGACTAAGTTACAGCTTACACGATTTAACTAGTGAACTCAAACTTGTTTTTTTCTAATATTCTCATAGCAGTTTTAATTTATTCACAATAGTTTGATTTATGATAAAAAGTTCCACTTTCTAGTCATTTTTTAAAGTTTTATAACATGCAGATTCAACTGCAGCCTAAACCAATCGATCGATTTCGATACAGCTTTGCATAAATAAAGTAAATAAGATGTAAATATTCCATTTTTTCAGAGGAGAAACTAATTCATAAACATACGTCAGGGTAAGGTTTTCCAAATGCGCGCTGCTCTCGTTCTTCAGAATTTTTTCAAATATCATAAATATTGTAACTTAAATCGAAAACTGTGATTTGATTTGAACCCCTGATGAGCTACAGAAATGAATTAGCACTAAAATTGTTTTTCTATTTGTTTCTTAAATACGGTTCTCAAAGCACCTGCAGGTGCTTTGACGATTACATTCTCGTTGCGACACTCGCGCTTCGCGTTCGTCAATTAGGTTATACAGACAATAGTAAAAAAAAACTTATGAATAGAAGTGTTTTTTAATACGAGGAATTATTTTAATGGATTAGTTTAATAAATTTTGTTTTTTCAATAAAAAATTAAGTTTATATTTTATAGGAATACTAAAATAGAATGAAATTTGGTGGGCCTAATATTGCCTTTGAATAATAAACAAAATTGTGGCAATATAACAGTGGTAAATTATTATATTACAGGCCCACCAAATTTCTTGTATTCTTTTACTTCTCTGTCAAATGCATCGAACATTATTGTGAAATGAAATTTCAAAACGAAATCACGTTGCAGCTATTTTAACTTCGGATTCAGATCACCAGTTGCGCCAAAGGCGCAACATTTTTTATTATTGTACCCTTAAGCCTATCGTGGGAAATAATTGTTATTTTCTAATTACGTTCTATGTAGAAAATATCAATCTCTATACAAATTGTCTTCTGTATAAAAAGTATTTGTCTACCCCAATTAAGTATTTGAGATGAGTATCGTAATATTTCTTTCATATAAGAGCAAAGCTAATTGCAAGGCCTAATTAATTCATAACCGTAAGAAAAAAATGCAAATCTTCTTACAATTTATGGCAAGTAAACGCCTACATGTTTCGATTATATTTTCTATTCATAGGCTCAAGAGTACAGGGTTTATTTGCTCACATCTTCTTTGGAAAAAGTGTATAAAATATTCGAGAAGACCGAGAGCTATCATCGAAACTGAACTTCTAAAAGAAGCTGGAAGAGCGTGTAGCCATATAGCGTATACGAAGGATCAGGTGGAACAGGTTCTAGATTCATTCACATCTTTCCAAGACCTTGACTTCTACAAAAATTATCCTGTGAAGTTCCTACCATAAATGCACTATGATGCTGTCCCGAAGATACAACCCTCTCATAAATATATCAACGGGGTATCTACAATATCTGGGCTCTGTGAAAAACGTCGACGTTTGAAAAACAATAGCTATAGACTCTACAGAGTATATAGTAGAATATGCGTAATTATACAGCACTTGAGAATGGGTGTACAATTATTCAGGAAATAAATGATTTTCCTAGTGGTTGAGAATGTACCAACGAGCATGCATGCACGAATTAAGATCGCGTTTTGATAGGGGTTCGTGTATTTTCCATCTTCCTACACGCCAACCTCAAATGATCAACGTTTACGCTCTATCTATAGCTTTGTTATTATTATTATACCATTAAGCCATTTCCCTTCCGGGGTAGGCGTGACTTTTTCGGTTGGGAGGTGGTGAAATAGGTATATAGGTACGAGGTAGATCGGTATATGGGTACAGGGTTGTTGGGTATATAGGTGTTAGGTATAGATGTTTTAGATTGATCTGGAGTTCTCGTGTTATTTATATAAATTACACGTTCACTCCGCAACACTGCTCCGACCCAGGTTGCTGATCAATCTCTCTAGCGATCACCCCAAGTGAGGAGCCTCACAAAATTGTTATGTATGGTTCCCCACTTGGGCCCATTAGTATCCAAGGTCTTTGTTTCAGGCATCATTCACTCTATCGTCACTCTGTTTATAAACTATTTGTCGCCACACATTTCTGTCCTGGCATACTACTCTAGCTTCATTCACATCCATGCATTTTTTCATGCAGGCTCTTGTATTTCTATGGCTTCTTATGTCTCTTCGTATTAGTGTCTCATTCACAGATTCTAACCATTCTTTCGGCGGTCTACCTCTGGGCATTCTGCCATTTACTTTACCTTTATACACTTGCTTGGTCAGTCGTTCATCTTCCATTCTTTCAAGATGTCCGAACCATCTTAACTGATTTCTTTCCCATATGTCAACTAGTGTCTCTCCTGTACCACATTCTTTGAGGATTGTCTCGTTTCGTACTTTGTCCATCAGATTCTCAAGATATAAGGTAAACGTCCCAGTATCCTGGGGCCAATTTTCTTGCTTGTTATCTAATTTGAAAAAACTGAAATTCCATTTTTTACTATAAAATGCTAAAATGAAATGGGGTTCATAATTAATTGTTATAATTATATAATAAAACCAAATTTTAAAACAATACATACAAATTATAACCAAGTTTCACTGTTATTGGGACCGTCACGATTAATGACATGCTAACAGTAAATTCCCATTAGGGAAAAAAATGTATACGGAGTAATAGCCTTCAAACATAATTACCCGCCGTGACCCACAATTACGTCGGTTGACGGTAGTTTCTTTTATTTTTGTCAGATTTCAACTCAAAAATTCAAATTGATGTCAAAATAGCTGAAAATTTGAGTGGTCAGGGATATTGGAGCATGCGTGGCGCGCACAATCTTCTTCTTGATTGAAAAAGCACGATTTCAATTTTTATAGGAACTGAAAAAAGCACGTGAGGCAAAAATTAAATTTGAAACTTTTTTGTTGGCTGCCCTGATATGGAACTATACAAACACTTGTACTGTTATAGTAGTAACGAAATCCAAAAATTAATACTGCTATTATAATTTTTGTAATATTAATTTCGTAAATTAAATTTGATACACCCGGTAAGAAGGCTTGAATAGAATAAGATTGACAATTTCTGATTTTAACGTAAAAGCAGAGATAATTCTATTATTTTTAATACCTGATTTTCCCTTTAGGCTTCAATGTACAAAAATAGAATAGGTTATCTTAACAATGTAATTTCCGGCTATTCATATAGCGTCAATGACATCTCTCTCGTATTCCGTAAAGCAGAATAGACTTGAAGCGTATTTAATTAACTCTAATTCCTTCCAGAAATGTGTGCATAAAATTTTTTGAATTATCCATTTTGGAATATAAGTTAGGAAGGGTCTATTTAAATGAATTCAAGTTTGCACTTCGAAGAGATCAAGTGATTTGAATTCAAGAAATTTACATTAGATTTATATGTAATGTATTATCCTTAATTTCAGTATAATGAACTGAATTGAGTGTGATAGATTCTGTGATACCTAAATTCCAAGTATAATTTATGTGTTTAAAAAAATTAATTATCTTAAATAAATTGAAAATTTGAATTCAATGTGAATGAAATGAATTTTAATATGACTTTAATAATTCTACATGCATAGTCATAGTAAATAATTTACTAATTGTGAATAAATTGTATGTAATAAATTGTAAATTCGATCGAAAATTATATTTCTCAGAAAATTATATTTTTTAAAGTGTATTGACAGGAATAGCAGTTGCTTCTTTCTAATACTGTTTCTGATATAAGAGAACGAAGGGAAAATCAGGTATTCACAGGAATTGCATTTTTCAATCATATATTCTATTTAAGCCTTCTTACCAGGCAATTATCATTCAGGCGTTTATTAAGGAAATATCATTACAATTATTCTCACAACTAGTTATGAGATAATGATATCAAAGTTTATTAGTTACATAAAATTTTGAAATTTATATGTTTTAAAAACCTGAAATTTGAACATCCAGTAATTACCGTCCTTCTAAATTTTTATAAGAATATGAAGACACTGCGTGCAAAACTGTTTTCCTGGAAAGAGTATGGAAGTTTTTACGTTACTGTCTTCACGGGACAAAGTACTAGTATATTAAAACGAATAAATGTATAAGCAGTAGGCTAATGTCATTAATAATATTCGGTCTGCACTCACCAAATTTCCATGAAGCAAGTCGCCCTTTCCATTTTTTTCACCTGACCAAAAATATGTTTTCTAAGCTCACCGAATTTCGGTGTACTTCGATACAGACATATGGAAAAACTCTCGGTTTGGGTCGTTTTTTCTCAGCAACTCGATAAGAAAATAGTGTGGGCGACGTTTCTTTTTATATGGTTATGCTTAAAGAAGAAACGTGGAGTTTGGGGTCAGGGGCACATCCACATCCATTGTATAATCAGAAAAATATATTTTTTTTAACAAAAGAAACCGTTTTTTAACATCATTTTTTTGATATAAGGTAGATGTCGTGCTGAAAATTATGTTACTGGGGAAAAAGCTTTCTATAGTTTCAAGAAATGAAATAATATATTTATGGTATTTTTATGAAAAAAGTTTAAAACTTACAGGAAATAATCATTTTAATAATAGTTTTTGTAACTGAATTTATTCTTACTGTCGATTCTTACCAATTTTTTAAAAATGGTTAAATTTTAATATATCTAGCTCAGTTTTTCGGGAGAACATTCCCTACAACTTTACAATAGTGAGACAAAAGTTAATTGTAAAAAACATTTTTTTAAATCAATTTTGTTTGTAAGTTTTAAAAATTTTTCCTTAAAAATAATGCTTTTTTAATATTTGAAATAAAGATCCTCTGTAATATTATTTTAAATCTTGAAATAATTGAAAAACTACTTTTTTCAGGCGTCTGATTTTTGGTGCAACTACCTTCACCATTAATAACTTCAACATAGAGGAAATTATTTAAAACTGAAGAAAAATTTTAATTGAAACTAAAAATAGTTTCTTTTTATCAAAGAAATTTTCTTTTTACTGAGAGCCAATTAATATTTTCCTTGGATTCAAATGAATTTTGTTTTAATCGAATACATTTTTTTCTAAGTCAGTTTATCGAATTGTTGTGTCAAAACAAGTTTTTTTGAAGATAGCCAACATTTTATTGGGACAAGAAAAAAATTGCTGACACAGATACCAAGCATTTTTCATGTCCTAATATATTTTATTGTTGTGAAGATTTTTGAATTCCAAATGTATCATTATTTAATGTCTTAAATTTTAAATTTTTCAATTATTTGTACATATTGGGGATAGTCGAAATTCAGTGGATGGAATTAAAAGATTTAATTATCTAAAATAAGAATAGTTACTCTTCTTTACTTATTCCCTCTCACATATAAAAAACAACAGAAACCAAAAAAAGAAAATAAGAACAAAAGAAAGACTCTCATACAATGATTTAAAAACAAAAACATTTCCTAACTACCAGATAAGATTTACATTCGCGTACTAATTTACAAACCAGAGTAATTCTATAATTAACGGATATAATCTTTATGTGAGTAATGCATTTTTTATCTAGAAGTGAAGAGACATCGACCCTAAGTGATTCGTACATTGTGTGCTCAATTTTTCATACTCGCTCATATCGAATTTTTTTTCTGAAATAATTTTGAAAATGAGTGTCCTTTAAGTTATGCTGTTTTTAATACAGATTTATGTAACGATTGAACTATGTTTGGAAGAAGGCATGTTAGTATGTAATATATGATTCGGTAAGAAGGATAAGTTTCTCTATTTAAGCATTATTCTCTCCAAGATTTGTACAAGGTGTTCAAGTACATTTGTTAAGAACGTCAGGAACATTTGAATCCTTTAATTCATCATGCTTGACCACATGCGAGTGAGGCGTGGGCAACTAGAGAGTGTTTCACCCACGTATCCCACTCAAACATTTTAGATCACTACCTCCAGATTACTGGAGGAACATTTTAAACTGCCCGTCATCTACAATGTGACAATTTCTTGGACTTTTTGGATTAAGGATTAGCCTTTACAGGTGATATAATACTGACGTACTAAATCCCAAGGTGTCAAATTTCGATCTTTTTTTGTGATAATTCATACGGTTCTCGAGATAATCGTAAGAAAACTATTAAAAAAAAAAAGAAAAAAAGCTTTTGTAATGAAAATTATAATAGCTAAATATTATTTTTCTTTAACTGAAAAAGGGATTATGTTCTTCGTTTTTTTTCAGAAAAAATGCTGAATGTTCTAGCAGTGACCGCTTTGAATGTATGTGACAAAAAAACTATTAAAATTTACAATTTGACAGTTTCTGACTATTCGAGGTTAATAATTGCACTTGAATTAAGGTTCAAGCGAACAAAACATGATAAATCCATTTGACGGAATTCCTCAATAATATAACACAAATGCTGTATTTATTCAAAAATACCAGAGACAAAATAAAAATTAAAATAGGATTCTGAATGCAGTAGCTGGTTATCCAATATTATTAAATTATTAAATCTATTAGCTTGGATTTACGCAGTGTTTATAACATATAAACACTTTTGCATGAAATATACGGGTTTTCATTGATATATTTTAAAGGTTAAACAATTTTAAAGCGCAATTTTCATGGAATGGAATTTTTTTAACCAAGTGTTTATGATTTTTTGTTCGCTTACTCTACAATTCTGCTAAATTCTAAGGAATTTCATGGAATTTACTTAAATTCTCTTGAATTTCGAGAAAACTATATACTGAAATTTGCAAAAATTGTCATTAAATCTTCGAATTCATCAATCTTCTTTAATTTTTTTGAATATTTCGATATGATCCGAACCCAGGAACTATAAAATGCAATATTTAAAACATGTATGTATGTATGTAAATGCAATCTTTAAAACATGTATGTATATGTATATTTTTTCTCTCTGCCATGTCTCGAAAAGTAAAAAAGCAATTTCCATGAAATTTGTGAAATTTTGCTCCAATTGATTTTCAGGCCTGATAGGATTTTGGGCTCGATCAGGCAATTAGAAGTGTTTTTCATTGTTCTTTTAAATTCTGTCGATCGCCAGCTTTTTATATAGATACCTTATAATTCTCAAACTAATTTTTTGCTTTTCCCTTTCTTTATAAGCTCAACACTTCGTTTTTTTAAATTAAATTTTTTTCAATGTAATTTAAAAATCTTAATTTTTAACGTTTTTAGATTGGAATTGCCAATTTCGAGCGTTTCATAAATCTAATTATTCAATTTCAAAGCCTCTATTTTGAAAATTTCAATTTTTATGGATTCCAGTTTGTAATTATTGCACATGGGAAGTTTAAATTTCCAACTGCTTTATATTGCAAATGGTCACTTGTGAAATCAATATTATATTTTCAATTTTTTAAATTCTTATGCGTTTTTCAATCCAAAATTGAAGTTGAATAATTACTTTTTTATTTCTCAATAGTTCAAGTTTATAAGCCTAAAATTTGTAATGGTTCAAATTAAAGATGGTTGCGGTTCATTTTTTTTGTAATTTTCAATTTTTAGGCAGAAATTTAAAATTTGAAATTGTTCAAGTTTGAATATTCAAAACAATTTGAGTACATTTTTTAATTTCGCCATTTACAAATTTGAAAGAACCATTTACTTTTTAATGCTTTATTTTGTAATTTACTAATTTCTAAATTATATAAATAATATAAATGAAATAACATTGTTATAATAAAAACACAATATGCATGAAATAACTAATAAAGAGTAATATCTCCAACTCAATAAATATCGATCTTAATACAACAAACATTGTGTATTCGTAGACAACATATTTCTTATTATATTGCTGTTATTTCGATTACATCATTATTAAAACTGCGCGACATAGAACATAATGCATTAGAAAACCCAATTGAAGAAGTCAGTGTCACTGAGGTCAGAAATAAAGGCGACTGCAGTAATTACAGAGGTATCAGCCTACTACTAAGTACCGCCAGTAAAATATACTCAAAAATACTTATTCGTAGGGTAATGGAAGTCACAGAAGAGATGATATGGGAAGTCCAAAGCGGATTTATACCAGGAAGATCATGTACAGATCAGATATTTATCTAAGACAGATCACAGAAAAAAGCTTGAGAGTAGCAAAGAAAATTTTCTGTGCATTTATTGACCTAGAAAAAGCGTTTGACAAGGTAAATAGAAGTAAACTTTGGGAAGTCATTAAAGAGTATGGAGTAAATGGAGGGCTCCTACAAGCAATAAAAACAATATATATACAGGTAGTAAAGCGAGTGTAAGGGCTAAATGAGAAACTGACTAACTGGTTCGATATTATGCAAAGCGTGAAACAAGGATGCGTTATGTCCTCGTGGCTGTTTATCATATTCGTAGATAAGTGTCTAAGAACTGCCCTCTTCGACGAAGAAGGTGTAGATCTCGAAACAGTCAAGGTACGTGGGTTAGCTTTCGCAGATGACAAGATTGTTATGGCAGAATCAGTCGAGGACCTGCAAAGAATGTTGAATAAACTTAATACAAGCATGAAAAATATGGGCTTCAAAATTAACGTGAATAAAACGAAAATCATGGTCTTTGAGGGAAAAAGTGAGAAAACAATATGCAACATTGTCCTAAATGATGAGCGATTAGAACAAGTTGACAAGTACGTATATCTAGGTAGTCTATTCACTAACGACGGAAAAATAGATGGGGAGTTAGATAGGCGCATAAATAAGGGTAAGCAGGTTATCGGTAGAGCAGGGTCCATCATCACAAATAAAAACATTTAAAAAAAAGCTAAAATGGCCATACATAAGTCTATATTTCTACCGACTGTACTATACGGTAGCGAGACATGGACCTGTCAATAAAAGGATAGGAGTAAAATGAACGCGATCGGCATGAACCCCTGCGCAAAATATGCGAGAAAACACTGATGGACAAAGTCCGAAACGAGACAATCCTCAAAGAATGTGGTACAGGAGAGACACTAGTTGACACATGGGAAAGAAATCAGTTCAGATGGTTCGGACATCTTGAAAGAATGAAAGATGAACGACCGACCAAGCAAGTGTATAAAGGTAAAATAAATGGCAGAATGCCCAGAGGTGGACCGCCGAAAGAATTGTTAGAATCTGTAAATGAGACATTAATCGAGGAGACATAAGAAGCCATAGAAAAACAAGAGCTTGCATGAAAAAATGCATGGACGTGAAGGAAGCTAGAGTAGTATGCCAGGACAGAAAAGTGTGGCGACAAATAGTTTGTAAACAGAGTTACAATAAAGTGAATGACTCCTGAAACAAAGACCTTGGATACTAATGGGCCCAAGTGGGGAACCATACGTAACAATGTTGTGAGGCGCTTCACTTGGGGTGATCGCTAGAGAGATTGATCAGCAACATGGGTCGGAACAGTGTTGCGGAATGAACGTGTCATTTAAATAAATAACATGAGAATTTCAGATCAATCTAAAATATCTATAACTAACACCTTATACCTACATACCCGCCTACACACTTCTATTTACCAGCCGAGCAAATCACGCCTACCCCGAAAGGGAAATGGCTTAATGGTATATTAATGATATAATTAAATCGTGGAAAACAGGTAAAAAGAAATAAATACTTTTGAAAGATACCAAACATGGATTTCGATTACTTTTTATTCAAATTGGATCATAATCTTTAAATGACATTAATTAGATTAAAATAATTAGTTTTAGCAAACACAAAATGCATTTACGAAATTAGACACTTAATCCTTATTCCCCGGAACACTTCATATGTCGAATTTTTTACTTCTGAACTCTCAAATCTAAGTTTAGAGTCAGATGTTACTCAAACATTCGATCGCTTTAATTGTACGCCTTATCTAAACACTTTTTTTCGTTCAAAAATGTTTATATGTGAGCACAAGAAAGAACAAACTTCTGCTGAGCAGAATTCAACATTTAGTAATAAAAATTTTATAATTAGAGCCGTGATTTAACATTTTCTTAATTTTTAACTACTCCTAATAATCAATATTAAAACTAGCCATCCTGGTACATTGGCCGAAAATAAACATTACCACAATGTTCTTCAGCTACATAAGAAATGTAAAATATTTCCTTCATAAATTCGAATCACTCTATAAGTGGTGAAATCCTTTTGACAAAAAAATCTCTGTATTCACCAAGCATGTAATTTTCCATTTAAGCTTTAAGGAAAGCTAGTGAGGGTGGAGGCGACAAAAGATGCTAATTTTCCTGCACCAGGTTGCTGGTTTGGCGCCCTTTAATATATGCAAAGTGGTTCATGCCACCCTCGGGTATAAAATGAACAGCTAATGTCGTCCACTCTCAAATTTATTTTAATTTATGCACAGCGGTGATGCTCGATTTACGTCAGGTAAAACGATAATAAGTTCCCTACTTGAGTGCGACCAGTTGATCACTGTCCTCATTATTATGCTGATCTCCTCACCTTGCAGTGAAAACTGAAGAGTGGAGGCGAGAAAGATTTCATGAAAGTTTCAGAAGGATTAAAGAATGCAGCAACACCAAGCTGCAAAAGAAGGAAAAAGAAAAGGAGGAAAAGGAAACGAATCTTGAAAATAAGTGGGCAGCGAAAATCTCTAATACCTGGGATGAGCTTCAAGCCTTCGAAGAATATAATTACATAAGCGTCCGCCTAGTTCGGGATTATCCCTTCATCCAGCATTCCGAGATTTCCGCCTTCTGTCAATGTTACCACACATTCACCTTGAAATGAAGAAATCGATTTGATCTGAAATCTAGTTTTGTAATTTTATTTCTAGTCTTTTAATTGCCTACACTTTAGAAATTTCCCAATACAAATTACTATCAAGATCTATGTTATTTCAGTTTTGTAGCTCTTAACTTTACAAACAGAATTCTTTCAATCAAAATTCAAATCAGTAACAGACGGCTGGTAATCATTCTAGATTCACTGGAATTCCAGTTATTATTCACTGAGTTTGACTGGGGAATCAGTCGAATTCTACTGATTCAAAATTTAGCGTGTGAGTTTCTCAACTTGCTCTTCTTCTGATTTTTATAAATTGAAAAAATTGTTTTAATATTAATAAGGGCCATCCATTAATTACTTAACGTATTTTTGCCAATTTTTAATCCCTCCCCTCCCCCTCCCAAACAAGTCGTAACAAAGTGGTTTTCAAACCCCTCCCCTGTCTATAGTATGCAATATTATGCAAAACTATACACTTGGAAATTAAAACGTATAAGAAGCTGTGTCATCTAGTAGAAAAATATTCATCAAAAACTTGATTTGTTACTATTTTTTTCAATACTTAATTATTTTATTACTTTTCATTGATAATTTAATAATGATTCAACACTGGTTATCCATTTTCATGGATTTTCCGACAAGCTAACATGACCTAAAATAACCTAAACATTTTAAAGGCTGATTGCGATCATGAAAAACGCTAATTGAATGTAAAATAAAACGAGATTATAAAATATTCTCAAATCATTAGTGAAATCACCTGAGTTTATATTTTTTGTATGAATATTTCTTTTAAATATCGTAAATCATTTTAAATAAATATTATAAAATCCTTTGAAATCCCGTTTAGTTACAAGAAATCTATATACTGACTTCCTTAAAATGACTTGAAGTTGCCCTTGACATATTGGAAGTCCTATAAAATCCTTTGATATCCTGAGAAGTTAATTAAAATACCTCATTAATAGCCATTAAAATCCCTTCAAATTACTGAAATCCTCGGAAATCTCATGAAATCTGTTAAAATCTCTTAGATATCCCTTAGAATCTTTTAGAATATTCTAAAACATATAGCTCCTATAAAATCATTCTAAATTTTCGGAAATTCTAGGAAATTCTTTAAAACCGCATAAACTTTTTCAAATCTTTTAAAATAGTAAAAATCCTTTAAAGGTTTTTAATCCTTTGAAATCTTTTGAAATTCCATGAAATTTTTTTAAGCTCTTGAAAATTTCTTAGAATCTTTTAAAATGCCCCAAAACCTTTACAATCCTTTAAAATCTCTTGAAATCTCTTTAATTTCTTGAATTCTATAGAAATTCATCATTGGAATGTTAAAAAATATCCAAAAAGGCCGATTCAATTTCAAATCATGCAGAAAGGTCCAGTTTAGGGTGTAAGAATAAATTTGCCTTGAAATATATAATTCTACAATGAAAATAAAAGGATACATATTCCATAGTTTAGCTTAGCCGACAAAAATTCATCTCAGAAATTACGAGCTATTGAAGTTAACCCCATTATTATACAAATCTATCGAAAACTGACAGATTTTTTTTAATCATCTAAAGAAAATATAAAAATATTGGGAAATGTCAAAATGGCGACTATTTGCCTGAAAATATTAAAAATGGATATTCTCAAAAAGTCCACCTTCTTTAATTTTTATTTTTAAGGGAAGATTGTTGATATTGTGCAATACACTTTTGATAAACGCTCTCTCTAAGTAAACAATTTTTTCATTAAGAAAATTTTGTTTTGGCAATAAATCAAAATTTTCAATTTTTGCGTAAATTGCTGAGAATAGTTTCGAATATTGTTGACAAAATTATAATTGTCAATTTTGTTATCTCCACTGAGTAAATTTGATGCATGATTACATTAAATTACAAATAAATGAATCAAACTATAATTTACTAAAAAATGTATAATCTTTTTAGAGATAGTGTACCTTCTGTAGTCTGCACATGGAATTTAAGTCGAAAGAATGCTACTTTTTAAAAAGTGTAGAATGTACAAAAATGACAGTTTGTGATTTTTTGATCAAAATTGTTGTTTTTGTTGGCAAAATAATTAATTGAAAAAAAGAATTTATGCAAAATGTAGTTCCCCTTTTTTTAACAATCTTTCCTTTAAAAATACTAATTTCAAGAAGTGAAGTTTTTGAGAAAATCAAAAGAAAACTATTAGTATTCGACAGATTTTGGCAATTGGAAGGTGAACTTCAATGCCCGTAATTCCTAAATTAATTTTTTTCGTTTAAGCTATGAAATAGGTATCCTTTTATTTTAATTTTTGAATAATATATTTGAAGGCCAATTTATTCTTACACCATGAACTGGAGCTCTTTGCATGTTATGACATGGAATCGGTCTAAAATCTTTCAAATTTCTTTAAATCTTTGGAAAAACCTTGAAATATATGAAAATCACTTCAAATCTTCAAATTTCTTCGAAATCCCCCGATTCTTGTAACCGAATTATTTAAAAAATTAAAATATCATAAAATCCCTTGAAATGTCGTGAAGTTACATCAAATCTGATGGTTTTTCTTGAACTTACTTGGAATCCTTTAAAATACCCTAAATTTTTTTAAACCTTTGCAAATCCTAGAAAACATTTTAGGAAATTCTTTAAAACCACATTGATTTTTTTAAATCCCTTCAAATCTTTAAAATCCTTGGGAATTCCTTGAAAGGTTTTTAATCCTTTGAAATCTTTAGAAATTCCGTGAAATTTTGTTAAGCTTTTGAAAGTTACATGGAATGTCTTAAAATAACCTAAAAACTTCACAATCCTTTGATATTTATCTAAATTATTTATTAAAATCTTTGAAAATATCCTACAAAAATTGAAATCATCAATATTATAAACTTTTTTGAAGTTCCGTGAAATTACATAAAATCTAAAGATATTTCAATGGGCCCTTTGAAATATTTGAACATTTATTAGACCCTTCGAGATCCTGGAAAATTCATTAAATTCGCATAAAATGGATGTAATTCCACAAAAATCCTTTGAGATATTTGAAATTCTTCAAAATCCTCTGGAATACGTTGACATCTTCTCAAATAGCTTCTCTTAATCCGATAAACTTAAAAAATGTTGAATGATTTAGCGGGCAGTAGTAATTACAAAAGTTGTGATGAAACGTTGTCTTTATAGATATTTTTATACAGAATGATGGAACAAAATCAAAATACTAATCTAATTGTACGGATATAAAGTCTTCATTAATACAATCTCTTATTGTAAATTTAGTAAACTTTATCGTTATATAATTGTATTAACATGGATTTCCTAATTCCCCCCATATAACATATCGTAACGTTTTCCCCAATCCCTTACCCCTACAAAAAGCTGTTACGCGATTTATGAATGGCTCCTGAGAATAAATATAAGTAATATTGTAAATATACTTCGTTTTAGAAAAATTAGCTTCTTTATTTAATGAAAATTATAATAATAAGATAATGAATAAAACTGATCATTTTAGGGTTTCAATATTTGAAATTATCGACTTCAATGAAATGCTTGTACGAAATTTTAATCCCTTGGAAATTCTTCGAAAATTTTTAAATCCTTTAAAATCTTTTAGAATCGCTTGAAATTTTTTAAAGCTTTTGAAAATTCCTTGGAATATTTAAAAAACACCCTAAAATGAAAGTCCTTTGAGATCATTTCAAATTCTTCAAATTTATTAAAATTCCTTGGATTGGAATAATCTAAAACCATTAAAATTCTTCAAAATCTTTTTAAAATGTTTGAATCGTTGGAAGTACATTGAAATGTCGAAATATTTGAATATCTCTGCAAATCTTTCAAATACATACTTTGAAATAACTCAATTTTTGTGAACGAATTCTTTGAAATAAATTTCACAAAAATATTATAAAATCCCTTGGAATCCCCTAAAATCTTGAAAATCCTTCGAGATCTTTTCAAATTCTTGAAATTTATTAAAATTCCTCGGAATCTTTTAAAATATCTTGAAACCATTAAAATTCTTTAAAATCATTTGAAAATATTTAAATTGTTGGAAGTACACGGAAAAAATTAGTTGTTGAAATTTTGAATGACTGAGTCAACCACTCTAGGATAGGGTTAAACGTATGTCATAAATTGGAAGAATCGTCTTACAAACCTCGATTCATAAATGTTTAAAAAGTAGAAAGAGTTGTTGAAAGTACAGAATAATTACTAGACCCCACGGCTAACTTAACACATTGAATATTTTGCACAAATGTCAGTGAAAAGTCAAATTTAAATCCGCGCTCATTTGTTCATTACCGGTGACCGCGACTCCATTCAAACTGATACATATACCACTTCACCTGAGCATCCAATGTGACTGTACATTGTGAATATATAGGTATGTAGAAGACAGTCAACGAATTCTTCGACAACTTATAAATCAGTTATTCGTTTCTGTGCTAGAGTTATTGTATTCCAAATCGTTGAGAATCTGGAGGACTTTTTATGAACAATTGAATGTTTGCCTTGAACTTTGTCAAAATCTGCTGAATAAAAATTCGAAAACTGATGTTCCTAGATTGTCTTCCAATAATTCGATGACTTTTTTCACTTTTTCGATGAAGTCTGCGGTTCTTTAATCAAAATTATACGAGATTCTAAAAAAAAAGTGGCCTATCCTAGAATGGTTGACTAGTCAAGTGAAGTTTCGACAACTTATTTTTTCCGTGTATCTTGACATTTTTTGAAATATCTAATTTCTAATTGTGCATGAATTATTTGAAATTTAATTTAAATATTCGAAGAGTCTCGTCGTTCCGAAATTCGGGATGAGTAGTCAAATGTTTTTTACAACTCCCTGAATTTTTTTGTTAATTCATTGAAATCCCGTGAAATTACATAAAATTCCTTGTGATCTTTTCAAATGTCTTACATTAGCTTGACATGGTAAACTTAAAGATTTTTGAACGATTTTGCGGGTGTTAGTAATTTCAAAGATTTTGTTTTCGTAATATCACGTAACAGTATCGACTTACCCGTCATCCCCATATAACAGATCGTCACATTTTCCCGAACCCTCTCCCCCAAAAAAAGCTGTTACGTAATTTATGAATGCCCCCTGAGAATTAATATGAAAAATATGATTAATATGCTTCGTTTTGGAAAAATTAGCTTCATTGCTTTATAAAAATGATAATAATGAACTAATGAATAAAACTAATCATTTTAGGGATTGAATATTTGGAGTAATCACTAAACAAGTTGGGGGACGACGTTAATGAAATGCTTTGGATATAGCAATTAGGTTAAGTAAACTTGCGGGAGGTATTTAGCTGTTCTTTGGCGACAGACCTTTGGGCCACTGTAAGTAAGTCCTAATTAACAGGTTGAAGGAAGGGAAACGTTCACTGGACAACGGACCCCTTGACAGGTGACGGGCCTTCAAAAACCACGTTAACGTGTATTCCCTCACCCCATTATGCTCGTCTAACTCACATGCTCGATGGAATTATTACCCACCTATTTCAGCTGTGAGGAAACTGAAATTAATTGTCGCTACAATAGGTCCGTCAACGGACGCAAAACTGCATCTGCACGCACCCCCTCGATTTCTTTTCTATGCAGAACACATAATTGCCCGGAAATCATGAAAAAGGAAAGTGTCGCAAAAATAAATACCCTCCCTGCAGAGATGTGGGTTTTTCGCACATACAATTATCAGCGATAATATATCAGGGTTGCAATCGCCCCAAATCAACGCAAAATCCAAACTGCTAATAATAATAACCGAAAAGCAGCTGCTTCCTAGAAACATATCACAAATAAACGTTTATAAAATTGAAATTATCAATCAGTTGAGGTATACGGTTGCGCGACCAAAGGACAACCAAAATACCCTCGAAAATACCAAAACCATAGAATATTTAATGATATTCAGAAGTAAAAAAAAAACAAATTATATAATAATATATATGCGGTGAAACACTATAAATAATAGTGCAAAAAACCAAGTAATCGCCAGTCTGCCATTTGAGCTTACCAACTGATCGCTAGCCCATAGTCTCGTAATCAAGTGATGTACATTTTTTATTCTATTCTCCAATCAAAAATATAAGAAATCCTATATTTTTATTAGAAAATTATTTTTTCGAACGTCTTCTTAAACCTTCTGTTACATATTTCCTTAGTCAATCGATGTTGTAATTGCTGTGATAAACTCTTGTCAAATCCTAGGTATTAAACATAATAAATGTAAGACTCTGATTGGTTACTCTTGCTGACGATCACTTGATCTGTGACGAAGTTGTCCATACCGAGTAATCGCCATGCTAATTAAATGTTCAAATAAATTGTGAAATTGTATTTCAATAATATTTTCATTCATAAAAATTAATTTTGAGTACGGGACAACATCCTAGTGACCTAGTAAGTAACAATCATTTCTCTCCTTCTGTATTTGCGAAAACTTGACTCCTACTATGTTCCGTCATGTTCTAAGTAAAGTCAGGAGTGTTCTGAAATAATTATTGCTTCTCTAAATATAAAACACTTAAAAGTGAAAGTTTAAAATATACGTTATTCGGTTTACAAATTTTCAAACTTACCAAACATTTTGTTTCAACATATTGTTCATGTTTTATTTCTTTTTTTTTTCCTATAAATCTGCCAGCTGGCGATCACTGGGGTGTTGTCGATAAGTGCTGGGCGTTTCACCATTTCAATTATAATTGTGACTGTCAGACCTGTTCATCCAATTTTTGGAGCATCACAGTCAAAATTACTTTTCTTCTATCAAATTTATTATTATCAGTTCTTACATTTTTTGAACACTCTCTGGAATGGATTTTTGAATTTGTCAATTTTTCTAATTAGATTTTCAAGAGAATCCAGTACGTTTTAATTTTGAAAATAAAACAATCATCATAGGGTGGGCAGAAAACAGCAAAATGTTGTAAGTGGAAATAAAACCAAATACACAATTGAACAAGCGCAACGGACAAGCGCAAGTTATAAACAATCGAGTTTCCTCAATTTTCATCTGAGTGTCCAATGGTATTGAAAAAAGTACTAGGTATACAAAATATGTGGATCAAGACAAATTACACATTTTCTCAAATGTTATTGATGTTAAAACGTCCTAATAAAATGCAGTAGTTATTTCTAATGTTTCAAAGGGAAACTTTGAATCCATTTGTTTCTTTTATAAGAGAAGCATGTAGGTGAATTTCGAAAATTAAAAAAACAAAAAATTTCTTTTTGATCTATTTTTCGAATTTTTTTTATTATTTTCCAAAACATTATGTGATTATAAAAAAAGTCACTTAATAGAAAAGGTGTCATTTTGTGGAGATAACATTTTTTATAGCATTTTTTCAAACTCAATTGAAAACTGAGAAAATTCGATGTAACTATCTGACCGTTGCGATTAACTACAATGTTGACATAAAAAAAATTGTCCGATTATTCTTACCTAAGGTGCAACTATTGTATACGGTTTTTATTTTGATCAAAGAAATTTTTATTTTTTACCCTGACAATCATGCAGTTATATAGAAATAAGAGGTGTGCATTCGTTTGTTCGAATTTTCAATAAAAATTTGAATACGCTTGGCACATTGAATTTTTTATAGAAATTGAAAAAAATGTAACTGTACATCAAACCAGCTTGATTTAATTAGATTATTACATTTTTTATTTCAAAATTACTCTCATTTTTTGAAAGAAGACAGAAGAAAGAAAAAAAAATCTAAAGAAATTTAACTTTTATTGGAATATTCGAGTGAATCGAATTTCGAAGATTCGACTTGACCTTCGGTCAATTTTTCTGAAAAACAGTATTTTTGATTTAAAAAAATGTAATTCTAATTTAATATAATGCTTCAAGCGTATCTGAATTTGCATAGAAAATTCGAATAAACTAATGTTGTCTGTAGATCTCTAATAGGAATATTTTTTGCCAGCAAGATTTTAAATCTCACAAAAATTTCAAAATATTTTATTCATATATCAAATTTATTTGAAGCATCAGGTGTCTACGTTAACTAAAATTTGGTAAGCGTAACACAAATATTTTTAATTCGTTACGTGAACGAACATTCATAGTTTCAATATTGTTTTTCTTTAGTTTAATAGTATGGCTAATTAGAAACCTGACAAAATAAAATAAAGGTTACTTCCCTAGAAAGAATTTTTTTTCAATATTTAAAAACGTGTTCAAAAAGTTTTACCTCAGACAGACTTCAAATACGTTTATTAGTTTTACAGTATATGTGGAATAGAAGATTCTAATAAAATCCATGTTAAATGGTTCAGAGTTAAAAATCGTGATAGAAGTTTCCTAAAGAAATAATCTCATTTGAATGAGATCCTAGTTCATTTTCGAAACGATAAAAATTAATTTTTCTCGAAAAATATTTGATTCTGAAAAAGTCATTCGAAAAGGAATATCTCAATTTTAAGGGGTTTTTGGTACCTACTATGAGATCAAAAATCTTCACACAACTTGCCGACAAGCTCACGTATAGCATTTTTACCTCAATAAAAAAAAAGATGTTTATAATCAACATCCTGCATTTCGTAGCGGCTTCGCGCCCACAATATTGTCAACATCAGACAAAGATTTCATCCTCTAATTTATTTTCTCTAGGTTATAATTTAAATGTTTCTCAAAGAAATAAAGATAATTTTTATTCGCAGACGGAACGTAGGCACTAGGCAGGCTTACGATTACTCGAAAGATCAAAGTCAATGGCATATCCAAAAATGTATTCCTCAAGGCAATTATCATTAGTGGACGTCCGAAAAGGCAGTTTAAGTTGGAATCGATGCTTCCTGTAATTGTTTTTGGAATCTCTTCTCAGGCCTGCGAGAATTAATGGAGGGCGAAAAAGATTACTCTTGTCAGTGAGAATGGAGAAAATGTTTCCTGTACCACAATTGTGTATTGCACCATCCAATTTAGCAGATTGTGTAATATAGTTTCATTTCGTGAGGTCGCCTGGTAATTCAATCGATCGAACCAAAATGGGTGAAGCATATCCTCTTGTTTGCTGCTGAATTAAATAGACGTGTTATAAAGTGTAAATGTATATAATATATCAGTGTGACCACAGATTGGCATTTGATTGACGCGCATTTAGAAAATTTGTTTAACTATTTATATGCATGAGCATATCAATCCATCAATACAAGTATGAGAAATCTCCCCACTGCGCAGGCATATTCTCATCTCGCGCTGCTCGCAAGTTTGAACGCGAACTGTTGGTTCTCGCGCTTCGCGCTCGATGATATATTTATCCCGCACTTCGCGCTGGATAATATATTTACCACGCGCTACGCGCTTGTTCTTTGTATTTCCCCCATATTTGAGCGCAGGCCTTTTAAAATTAAAGGTCAAAGCATCGACAACTGGAATTTGGTGATTGTGAATTCTCTTTTGTTAAAACTCCTTTGGCCCTAATGAACACACTGTCATCACGTATCTAGTGCTTCGCACTCGATTTTGTCATCAATGCGAATTTTTTACATTATATTCAACCCTATTATATAAAATGTATGGTCTGGGACTATACTTATACAGATATTGCATAACAAAGATCGAATTTTATTTTCATTCATTACTTTAATATTTGTTTCTTATTTTGCATTACATTTTTGTTCTAATCAGGTACACTGAAAAATGCATCAATTTTAAAAATTTGGATTATTACAATTATGCCAGGAAAATCATGTACGGAACAGATATTTAGCTTAACACAGATCACAGAAAAAAGTTTGAGAGTAGGAAAGAAAATTTTTCGTGCGTTTGTTGATCTAAAAGAAGCATTTGACAAGGTGGATAGAAGCGACAATATGGAGTAAAGCGAGTGTAAGGATTGATGCGAAACTGAGTGACTGGTTCGATACTATGAAAGACGTGAAACAAGGATGCGTTATGTCATCGTGGCTATTTATCATATTCATGGATAAATGTCTAAGAATGGCCCTCTTTGACGAAGAAGGTGTAGATCTCGAGACAGTGAGGGTACGTGGTACTTCGCAGATGACAAGCTGTTATAGCAGAATCAATCGAAGAGTTGCAAAGAATGTTGAGCAAACGGAATACACGCATGAAGAACATGGGCCTCAAAAGTCACATGAATAAAACAAAAATCATAGTGTTTGCAGGAAAAGATGAGAAACCGCATTAACGAGGGTCAGAAGGTCATCGGTAGAGCAGGGTCTATTCTCAGAAGTAAAAATATATTTAAAAAAGTTAAAATGGCAATACATAATTATATGTTTGTACCGACTGTGATATACGGTAGCGAGACATGAACCTGTCAAGAAAAGGATAAGTGTAAGATTAACGCGATTGGCATGAAACGTCTGCGCACGATTTTCGGGAAAACACTGATGGACAAAGTGAGGAACGGAATAATCCTAAAAGAATTCGGTGCAAAAGAGGCAATAGTTGACACATGGGAAAGGAATCAGTTAAGATGGTTCGGACACGTTGAAATAATAAAAGATGAATGTCTTATGAAACAAGTGTATAGAGGTAAAGTAAATGGCAGTATGTCCAGAGGCCAACAGCGGGAAGAATGGTTAGAATGTGTGAATGAGACCTTATTCCGAAAAGACATAAGAAGCCATAAAAACAGAAGACCTTGAATGAAAAAATGCATGGACGTGAAGGAAGCGAGAAAAGTATGCCAGGACAGCAAAGCGTGGCGACAATTAGTTCATAAGAAGAATGTGAATAGAATGAATGACGTCTGAAACAAAAGACCTTGTGAAGCTCCTTACTTGGGGTGATCGCTAGAGAGATTGATCAGCAGCCTGGGTCGAAGCAGTGTTGCGGGTTCACCCGAGAACAAGATTAATAAAAAAATGGATAATTTGAACATTGAAACAAAGTATTGAAACGAAGTATTTTCATTGTCTTGTTTTTATAATTAACAAATAGTGAGAAAAAAAACGGAAAAAGTCGATTAGCTGCGTTCTTATTCTACAAAAAGTCACATTTATTTCGAGTGAGTCAAAACAGTTGCACGATCTAGCCCTGTAACTTTTTTCACCGATTTTCGCGATTAAAACAAAAAATATGCATCTTATTAAAAAATGGTCTGCAGCAAATTTATACACCTTTCCAAGATGAACAATTTTATTTGTTAGGATTTTTTCCATCTCATATAGTTTCGCTGCAAAATGGAATTATTTATGATAACATTTTTACGATTAAAACAAAAACTACGCACCCTACCAAAAAGTGATTTAAAACAAAGTAGCTCCTTCTTTGGCGGACAACTTCTGTTAATACATTTTTCGATATCTTGCATAGTTAGACAGCAAAATGAAATTTTTGATTTTTCATTAATTTTTATTCGATCAAAATTTGAATTTTCGATTTTCAAAAAAATTCAAAAAGTTGTTATGATGATCTTGTAGGGCTTTCAAAAAGCAGTGCTTCCTTTCTCTCGACTTTTTTTCTTATAGTGCGTTGTTTGGGTTAAAATGTTCATTTTCGTCTGTTTTTTAACATTTTGAAATTGCTATAATTCTGATAATTTTTTTCATGAAAAAAACATGAAGATAAATTATTTGACATTTCGAGTACTATAAAGAACCGTACATAGACTTTTTAATCTTGCAAAAAATTCTCTGAAAAATTTTGAAAATTCTCTCATTTTTGAATTTTCATCCAAAATAGCTGATTGACAAACTCGTCCTTTCTTTTTACATCCCTAAAAAAGCATGGCAAAGTACAATCGAATCCGATACACCAATGTAAAAACTATTTCTTCTGGCTCAGGGAACCTCAAAACGTCGAAATTTGATTGAATTCGCGAAAGTTATTTTTCACATTGAACCAATACCTTCTCATTCAGATGAGAATGCAAAAATTCATTTTGTAACTATATGTTACAAATATTCATAAAAATGTGTAACAAGGTATATATCTCTCATTCTAAAGAAAGTTTAATACATTACAACTCTATTTTTTATTCAAAAAGGGGGTAATAAATTTTTTATTCAGTTTTCAGATCTAACGATAAGTAATACAATTTTACACAAGTGTTATTCAGTTTTGTTATACAAAATACAACATTCGTTAAATAGATTGCATATAATTTCTACATTGATAATGTTTGGCCTTCGCAATTTAAATTCATATTTCATAATTTGAACCTTTTAATGTGAAGTTATACAAATTGTAACGATTGCAATTGCAACAATATATATGTTTTAGTATCGTAAAACGGGGTAATTTTGGACATGTGGGGTATATTCGGGCACCCCTGAATTCCCTAACTTAATAGGATAAATTACTCAAAACTGTTCCAAGAATCTGGAATCAGTTCAAGTCTTAACTGGTTCTAGATTCTTATTAACCCCACTCACCTTAAGTAATTAAAACTATCAATTTAGGAATGTCCAAATTAACCCTACATATTCAAAATCACCCTGTTTGACGGTTACTCGAATAAAAATTTCAATTCCTTACAAAGCAAAATTCTTTCTCCTAAAAAATAAATTATATATTAAATTCCATATTTATAATCAAAGAACACAGTATAGTGAGGATCGATTAAAAAAGAATTGAAAAAATAATAATGGAAAATACAGGTACGGACGGAAAATTTCCTGTTCAAGATTTTTAAATTTAGCAAAACACTTCTGATGGGCAATACCTTAATACAAAATAGGGTTTTAAAATTAATGCAATGAAGATAGCGATTCGAGATAACAAAATACGAACTAATCCAATTAGCTTTTAATCACGGAATGCAAAAGACCAGCACACACATCTGGCAGTAGTGCACCGTTTCTTATTATTTTTTTTTGTTTAATACCACGCATTCTTGCCTTTACTACGCGCTGCACGAATCCATGATAAATAAAAACACATTTTGCGACGAGAGATAATTCACATACGCACCTGGTCTTCATTGCGGGCAAGTAAACTTAAACTTTTTAATTTTGAAAACAGAAATTAGTAAATTTATTAAAAATTAAGAGATATTTTTCTATATAATTTCGCTGACTCGCATGAAAGTCGAAAAAAAACTTTTTTTTTTGAGTAGCGTATTCTTACAGTGGGTAAAAGTTGTATTTGCCCAACAGTAGTGAGCCCTCTAAATTTTTTTTCAATCGAATAATATCTTCTGCTCTGTCTATAAATTTGAACAGTATATTTTTGAAAATTTAAACCAAATTTTCCTACTGACTGAAAAATGTTGTTAAACTTTTTGTAAGTTCAGACTTTGGAATTGTTAAAGTAATTTATAGATCTTGCATCCCACGAGAATGCTTCTTTGTATGCTAGGAAAAGAATATCATGTTTCTTCGATTCAAGCTGAAGAAATTTCAAGCAAAGCTTACATTTAAAAAAAATGTTTATTTGATCCATTTCTGAAAAAACGGGTTTTCGGCCCACTCGAATGAACAGACAGACCGACATTTTCATTTTCTATTTTAGAACCTGATAATGCAAATTGTTATTAAAAATAATACGCAGTCTGGATTTTTTTTAGTGTGTACGAATTAACTTTTTTTTTTTTACCTCAACTTTGGCACCGACAAAGTTTTTGATGCAGTTCAAAACACATATTAAAGCGTTTTTATGACATTTAAAATGACAAATAAATTTGGTAAAAAAAAACAAATGAAGAAATTAACATTCCTTATTTTTTATTTTTTTCCTAATTTCAATAAATTTTGAATAAAAATTGCCTGAAACAATTTTCTCTATTGTTATTATCAATTGAGTTATGATGAAAAGAAAACAAAATTGCTCAAAATTGTGAATCGAATTGTGTAAAAAAATGGAAACAATTTCGAACTATAACTTAGAATAGTTATTATTTAGTATACCGAACACTCTTAATTATCTCAAAGTAGAGCAAATTCTGGTATGATAATTTGATATTCCTTTATAATAGACCAAATCTTTCACATTTAAAATGTAAATAATATAAAATACTTCAAACTTAAAAGATGTTAAAGAAGGTATGGTAGATTTCAATCCTTAAAAGCCTTGACTAGTTCGAAGTAAATATTTAAAACATTTTAACAAAGAAAAAAGGTACACAATAAATGAGGCAAATAAGACTCAGCTCAAACTCTAAGTTGTTAGAAATTAAATCGTTTTACAACTCTCAGATAAATACATAAAAGCATGCTCTTAGAAGTCTGTAAATAAAACTAAAATAGGAAAGATTTTTTCACTCATGAGTTTACTGCAACTGCAAAATCTTGATTGCAGATGAGACAAGTGCCTAATAAGGTTTATCCTTTATCTCGTCTAGACTAGACTAGTCTACGTAAACTGCAAATGGCAAAAAAAGGACCCAAGTATACTTGGTAACTGAGAAACTTTCTTGGTTCATATAAATGCTCCTTATAATTTGTGCGTTATTTTTGTTAAGCTCAATAAAATTTCACTGATTCAAAATTTTGATTTTGGATTAACTAACCAATTTTGTTTTATTACCACATTTTAGCACTTCACTCCCTAAATGAATGATTATAATAATATTGCTAATGCAACGGTAAGAATAGAAAACAAAATAAAATACAACTTAAAATGACAAAAAGTTATGTGATACTAAAAAATAAAAAATAAATTATTAATCTAATAAAAAATAATTAGAAAGAATATTGCTAATGCAACGGTAAAATTGAAAAATAAAATAAAACACAGCTAAAATGAAAAAAAGTTATCTCTTACTAAAAAATTTAAAAAAATAATATTACAATTCTTATTTATAAGCAACATAATAATAATTTCAGAGTTCAATTTGATTTGTTTATTCGAAAATAACCCAAAATTTGAAATAAGAAAGCACTGATACTTACATTCCATAAGTACTATCCGTGATCACCAATTATATAATAATAATAAACCTCAATTTTCGTCACACATTCGAAATATTCTAGGAACATTCAGGTGGATTTTCCTCTGATGAATTTTTCATGAAAATATATATTATATCTTAACCTGCGTGAGATAAGTTTGTTCCCAATTATATGAGCACTAGGATATGTACAATTTTGTCACGCATGTTACTTTGTTCCCATTATTTCCATTATCCAGTAAAATTTTAAGTATTACATCCTGAGTTTAATATAAAATAAATAAACGTAAGCAGTACAATTATACTTTTATACACTGAAATTATTCAAATGTCGATGACTATTACAACATGAAATAATATTTCTTCATTCTAAAATAATAGGTGGAATTACTTTAGGGACAACAAGCAATTTTTTCTTTCATTCAAAGAAAGGTTAGACCTAATAGGCGTGTCGGTCGTCCTAAAAGTCATAATCGCTGAAACATAACGTACTTTTTAGTTATACCTTCGCTCTTCGTATAAGGACTCTTCTTTAACGACACGATGCACAATAATTTAACCAAATGGTTTCACGGACCAACGAATCCGTCCATCCTGAACCGGACGAGTTTCGCACCCGTAGCTGCGTGCGATAGAGCACAAGAATTCTGCACTATATCGGGTGTGTTCTTTTAAAAATCGATAAATAGTGCCACTCTTTACATTTTACATAAAACGTTTTCAATTTAGAAGAGATCTGGCATTTATTAAAACTCAATCATTTTATTTCTAACACATACATATGTCATTCTTCGCTGAGAAAGAAAATAACGTTACGGTAAGAAAATAATGTTATTGAGCAGTTTTTGTTTGTTACACAATCATTGTCATTACCAAAAATTTGTTTGTGATTACTAAAGAATTAGTTAATGTAACAAAATTAATTATTTGACTCAAACACGTGTTAAGTACCATTTGTTACTCGTACCAAAGAATTTGGTTCCTTGTACCAAAAACGTAACCGCGCATGCACAGACGCGCGAAGCCCCAGTTTTCAATTTGGCTCATGCCAAGTAATATGCAAAATAAAGTAGCGTATCGTCATTTTTATCAGTGAGGGTTTTAAGAATAGTTCCGATAAAAAATAAATTTATGTTTTGTGTGACTAGTGTCAGGTATTCTTCGGGGAAATTTTACGACTATTTTGTGAATTACGGATGTTTGCTGTTTAGATTTAGATTCCTATAGAAAGTGATAGTGGTGATAGTGATTTTCCTGGATTTGACTTTAGAATTTAAGATTGTAAACTAATCTTCTTTATTTTGTTTATCAAAATGAAATAAAAAATTCCTTGTTTAAAGAAAAATCAAGAAGAAGATAAAATGCTTTGATTCATGAATTATTCTGATGAAATTTAATTGCGATTAATTAGACAAATTCTTTGTAAATTAAACGCATTTTATTGAATTAATTAATTTTTCTCACTTTAGCCTCTAGCGTTTTCTTGCATAAATAAGATAATTAATTATTTATAAAATACTAATTTTCCACCAACAAACCCATATTCTTGCTTCAACGAAATAATTGTATTGCTTTAACGAGAATAAGGTTCATTACAACAAATATATTCGTTCAACAAACAAAATTGATTGATTGTGTCCACAAAAAACTGTTGTTGAGCATACTAAACTTTTTGGTTAGATCAACCAAGTAATCCAATAAAATAATTTTGTTGGTTCAACCAAACAGCCCTTACGAAAAAGAAGTATTGGTAAGTATTGGATCTAATAATTTTTTCGCGAATCAGTAACAATACTTGTTTTTCATAAGGGGGTTTCCAACCGAGCAAGTCACGCCTACCCCGAAAGGAAAATGGCTTAATGGTATAATAATAATAATAGTAGCAAAATAGATCAGGGCACTAGAACTTTTGTTCGGTCGACAAAAACTTTACCTTAGGCATAGTGCGGCTAAAACACGTTCAATTTTAACAGTTTATTATTTATTATACCATCAAGCCTGGCGATGTTTACCTCCGTCGATCCTCTACGATAGGTCAGGGAGCGTACAGGTAAAAACGGTAAAAAGGGAAATCTATTGGAATAGTCTGTCCAAAATTGTCACACAAGTCGCACGGAATGTATCCGAATAAATAGAATTTGTGAAAGCGAATGTTCTTTAATATTTACTCCTAAATATCTGTAGTGCATAGAATCTAAGCACGGAATAATGCCAAATCCCTTTTATGGTAAACTTTAAAAATATATAATCAAAAAATAAATTCAACAGCTTTCAAATTAGGTTAATTAAGCTTTAAGATCATTTAAATTTCAAAATGAACACGAAATTTAATGTGTCCATATTTGAGATTTGACAATATCTAATCCATTCCAATATCCAAGTAAATTCTATATATTAAAGCTTTAAAAACTGAACAGAAACTTCATTTCAAATATTTTAAGATTTGAAGCTTCATAAACTTAAAATTATTTATAATTGAATTTGAACTAGAAATTTGTTTTTAATTTAACGACACATATATTTAAAAAAATTCAAATTTGATTATCAAACTGTTATCCATTCAATCATACATAAAATATTTGCATGCTAGAATTCTAATTCTGAAATCATTTTTGTTTAAAATAATATATTATTTCAAATTTTTAGTTTGAGGGAATAGTTGTATACAGAAGTTGGAGGGGGAAAAAAGAGATTGAATCCTTCACAAACCTTCACAATAAAAATTCTACTTCTATATTTTCTTTAGATTCTGCGAATGTATAATTGAAAAGGTATAGATATAGAAGAGAGGCGAGGAGAGAAAAGAATATAAAGAATAAGGTATAGATATAGAAGAGAGGCGAGGAGAGAAAAGAATATAAAGAATGGAAGAGGATTCAACTTGATTTAAAAAAGGATGCAATTGTTGACGAAGGATGGTGATTTTGTTAGAAGAAAAATGGGGAAAGCAGAAGTGGAAATAATAATAGTAAAAAATATAGAAATAGGAAGTGAGAGATGGAAAATGGTAGTCACACGATAAAAGAACAGAATAAATCCTGAAGACATTTTGGTCTGGAGTTGGATAAAACCATTTAAACAATTGACAACTACAATTTTCCGACTGCAGATAAAACATATCTCTGAGATTTACTGTGAAGAAGTTACTGAAGAGTCTAGAAGAAATAGGATTATTAATGGATTTATCCTTTAAACTTAATATTGTTAAATTGTGACTGTTTAATATATTCAATATTTCCAGCTTAAAACATTTCTAGTTTTCAAATAATCATTTATTCTGAATATCTTATTTTGAGAAAACATGAATAAAAAAATGTTAAGCTAGTCATTGAAATTTATGAAATGTCGTAAGTACAGGTTTATCTGATGAGAAAATAAACCACCCCATATGTATAATCATGATGGCCTTCCTGCTTGCTGGAGGGCTTCCATATTATTTTCGAGTCATCTTGTTTGTTTCCTTTTTTAAAAGTGCACACCTTTTACTTTGCCGTCTAAATTGGCGTGCGATAAAGAGAAAAGAGAAAAGAGACGATGAGGCATATGCACAAGTAGATTGGGGACCTCCATGGAACATTAACAAGCAACAATTCTGTTCTCGAGACTAGAGCGCGTGCCACATGCCGTCTTAGGGTCCTGTGCACCCCAGGGCGATGCGACGCCTAAGCACTCATATTTGATCGCTGAACCATGAAAATTTTCTTGAACGTGCCCAAGTACAGTTACGTTAGGCGGAAGCGCGAATACATGCCAGGTAACCCCAGGGTGTTCCAATCTGATATTCCTCCGGGTGAATTGAGACGGTTGTGACTGAAGAGAAGCAGACGCAAAATAGCGAAACTACGGGTGGTCTCCACTCTTGTAGTAATGATAACATTTATATATCCAACTTGTTATTTCGAACAATATTAGCAGTAAATATGAGAATAATAACAATAATCTCTAAATCTAAATTAGTAAATGCGACTCGGCACTATTTTCACTTAGAGAAATTTCCTCTTGTGTCAGAAGGATGTTTCTTGACACAAATGGAATTTCCTCTTAAATTTAAGGGTAAAAGGGATTTCATTTGTCTCAAAAGAAATATTTTTACAGGTAACATAAGCCTTCTGTAGCAAACTTCATTTAATCTTGCAGCCAAATAATTCTGCTTGTTTAACCCTCAACAGTCACACTTCCAAATACACTTTCAGATATTTTTGGCTGAAAAAAAATCATGAGTGATGTTGAAATATTACAAAATAGAAAAAAAACTCCAAAGCCTCAGTGATTATTTAACTGTTCGAAAAAATAACTGAAAAAAACGTTCACTATCGGGAAAGAATCGGAAAGCTCGTTGGGTGTGAAACACAAGATATATAAGTCGACCAAAACAAAACAAGCAAGAGAACGATGCTTTTGTTTCAATACTACTTTTCCTCTGAATGTTAATTAGAAATGTCTTGATACTAATTCAGATTTAGAGAGAACATAAGTACTACTTAATAACAAAAATGTGAGTTTTTATTGAAAGCTGAGTAAATTAAATAGGAAAATGTATGATAGTACGTAGATTTAAATGTAACTGATTTCTCTCAGTAATCATTAACTTCATGATGTATTCATTTGATAATTTTAATTTTTAGAAAACGAATTTTAGAGAAATATATAATCCTTTACGATGTTTAAAACTCTGAATCTCCATAAGAGCTCGTTAGAAAGTCGGTAAAAACGCATTGAGAAAAAATTAACTTTAGCTTCAAAAACATTTAAAAACAGCTTAAACGCAGAAGAGCATTTATCATCACAATGTCTGGTCCTTTCGAGCGTAAAGGTGCGACAGGAACCTTTCTCTCATCACTCATTAGCTAATGTCTCTCACAATTTAAACTGCCGTAATTAGATTTATTTTGACAGGAGGGGCTATGAATATGTTGACTTTAATATTTTGCTAGTTACTGACGTAATCAAAAGGTCCACTAACTTCTTTAATTTTGAGTCAAAGCTTTTAGGTTTTGAATAATTCGATTGTTAAAGAATAGGTATCCAGAAAATTTAATTGGCGATTTATTATTATTATACCTTTAAGCCATACCCTTTTCGGGGTAAGCGTGACTCACTCGCTGAGGAAGGGAATATTGTTGTGGAGGGGGTATGGATTGAAATTTTTTTTTTAGATTGATCTAAAATTCTCGTATTATTTATTTGAATAACACGTTCGTTCCGTAACACTGCTCCGACCCAGGCTGCTGATTAATCTCTCTAGCGATCACCCCAAGTGAAAAATTCGTTTCAGGCGTCATTCACTCCAGTGACACTTTTCTTCATACATTTCTTAGGGACCGTTCACATATTACGTAACGTTACATTCGAAATTTCTACACCCCCCTCCCCAGGGAACAGGGCGTAAATTTTTCGCCGCCCCCCCCCCCCCCACCCACCAGCCACAGATAATTAACATTTTTTGTATTATGTATGAAAACATAATAGACGTTTTGTAAATTTAAAAATGATGTATTGTCTAGAAGTGAATAAAACAATATTTCGATGTGACACGGAATATTTTTTCAATCTTCTTTTTATACAAATATTGAAAAGGTTTTTCAATACTTTAGATGTGTCAACAAAAATCTAGAGGATACAAAAAATTATTTTACACGATTTTACAAATTATTAGGAAAAATTCAAGCCTTTTTAAAAGATATATAGGACTTTCAGAAGTTTGGAAGAAATAAAGAATATTTGATAAATTTCCGGAAATGCTTCCAAGTTTTAAAATATATTGAATCTATTCAAAACCTTTTAAATTCCTAAAAATATTTTTAGCTGACTCGAATTTTTCTTAAAATTTAAAAAAATCATTCAAAATGTAACAGAATTGAAATCTGAAAAAAATCTGCATTTTTTAAAATCTTTTAGAATTTAAAATTCGCTTTCAATCTATTTAAATCTTCTAAATGTTTCTTGACTTTACTCGATTTTTGAATATTTTTTAATCTTACTAAATTGAAACATTTACCATTAAATATGAATGATGAAATATGAGATTATCTCATTTACCATACATTTTTCATACTTTCGAAAGTCAATGATTGATCACTCCCATACTTATAATTCTTGCTCCGACTGTCTAGATTTGAGCTAGATTCTAGACTGTATGACTGTTTAGACTTAGAATAAAATTGATCGGATTAAAGTGATTCCCAAAAATAAAATAATGTTGACAGAAATGATTTATTTATATATAATAATGCTTTTAATAAATACATAAAGAGATTTATTGATCACTTAAATTAATGGAAAATGATTATTGTCTGAACTTTAGGTATCGAAAATGTATTATTTCACACAATCTTCAACAGATGTTTAATTTTTAATTCAACAACATACACTTTATATATATATATATATATATATATATATATATATATAATACAATAAAATATCTGGTGGCTATCAATTATAATATTTACGGGTTTCAATTTGAGTGCCTTATTTTTTTTGAAATAGATATTTTTCATGTAAATAGTGACGAGATGAAAAAATAGTAGATTATAAAGCAATCACAGCTCGGAATGTATTTTAATGTTTCTTTAAATCTTTATGATTCTTTGGAATATATAAAAACTCACATACGAGAAATAATAATAATTTTTCATAAAATGAAATAGGTCAGTTAGATAGAGCTCTGGGACATAATTATATAAACATAATTGAGGCTTAACTTTAAAAATTCGATCTTTCTCGTAACTCCGAATTCTGAGAATTGATATTTTTTGTAATTTCTTATCACAGAAAAAACTGATGGTTCGGTGATGTTGCGGCTCAAGTAGAAGTTGGTATCATTTAGATTTAGAACATAGCCTCCAATAGAACTCTTTTTAGGGTTCCTTTTTGTTCCTTGGTATCCGATAGATAGGCCATTCATATATTCAACTGGGCACGTGCCGAGAAGTGCGGGCCTCTTTAAAATCAATAAGTACTATGAATAATTACACAGATTAATTTCAACAAACGCTTTGTATTCTTTCTGAAAATAAATTAAATTGACTAACAGAAATCCCTAACTTCATGAAAAATATAATATTGACGTAATATTGCAAGAGTATATTATATCATTCGAAATAGTACCGCGCTTTTTTGGTACATGCGCAGTTGAGAACATCATATTTCCAACATAACCTCAAAAACGGTCATATTTCATGTTCACTATCTTCCTTTCAAGAATGCTTAATATCTATAATTTTAGTTTCTTCATTAAATTTTTCCCAGTGCAATATTATTTAATCTGAATTACAAAGTAAAATGTGCATCATTAACTTGTAAAATCTTCGTAGTGAATCAAGACAGAAGTGAAAGAAGGGCTCATTTAGAAACCATTTATAATTTTGAGTTCCTTTTCAGCAAAAGAGGGTTCCTTTTTGTTGCAGCTGAATTGGAACCAAAAATTGGTTCTAATCTCTCTAAATCTGAATTAGTAGAAAACTACTAATTGGTAGTAGTTTTCTACTAATTCAAATAGCGCCGATTCGTTTACTGGTAATTAGTATGAATCTACTAATTCAATGTGTAAGAATAACTGACTAAATGAATTAGTCACTATATCTACTAAAGGAATTGGTAATGCTACTACTAAATGAATTGGTAAATTTATTGCTGGTTACTATTTCAAAGGATAGTCTCAAGTAAATTTAAAAACTGTTTTTTCAACGAAGAGAAGTTTATTCAAATATATTATTCTATTATTAAAGTCGAATTTGGTGCGGTTAAAAAACAAGTTACTTCAATCCAAATTGAAAACATGTTATTGTAATAATTGAAACTAGAATATTAATAATCTTAAAAGGTTTTACAAGACAAAAACAACTGCGAAGTCGTAACTATTTTTCCTTTAGCTAGATAAAAGTATTAAAATATAATATAATGCTTGGTGGAGAGCTTTGTAAGTTTGCACCATACAATGTACGGCTGTACAGTTGTACTTGTCTTTGATTGATTCCGGATACCCTCTACTTCCTTAGGCACGTTACTAGCATCCTAGAATACAACATTTTTATTACATACTTTTAATTAGTATATCATGGTTAATTATTATTACAGTATAGCTGAATGAAGAAATCATACCTGAAAAAACATTCCCTGACAATTTCAAGTTCTATCCAGATATGTCAAGTTTTTTAAAATAATTTTTTATATTACGGAGTCATTCAAATATTTCTCATTCTCATTTCTTAAATTCGTCTCTAAAGTCTATGAATTTGAATAATAATTCGAACAAATTTTTATTTGATAGTTAACAGTTTAATTTTGAACTAAAAAAGATCAGCTTTCGACCAAAAATGGAATAGTTAATTTTGAACCTAACAAATTAATTTTCCAGAGAAAAAAACTTTTTGAACTAAAACGATGAATCTTTTACCGAAAGAAATGAATTTTTAACAAAATTGTAACTTTTAGCCAAGTAGTTTTTATCTACAATCAAAAAGGTGACATTCCAACTAAAATTATGAATACCTAACTGGAATACTTACATTTTCCACCAAAAAGATAAAGTTTCAAACAACAAGATTAATTTAGAAACATAAAGAATGATTTTATACAAAAAATACGTATGCTGAAGAAAGTAGAAGAAATATCAACTGAAAAAGACAAACATTCAACCAAATAGTTGAATTCTCAGTTAAAAAAAATAATTTTCCAGAAAGAAAAGCAAATTTTTAGCCGAAGTGTTGAATTTTCAACTAAAATGGTGAATCATTGAATGAAATAGTTGAATTTTCATCTAAAAATTATAATTTTTCCACCTGAAATTGAATGATTTCATTTTGAATTTTGTATTATGTTAAACTAAAGAGATGGATTTTTAAATAAAAAGTTGGAATATTCGACTGGAATAATTACATTTTCAGTTTCAATAAGAATTAATTTTCTGTTAAAGTAAAAACGAATTTTCTACAAAATAGCTCACTTTTTAAGCAAAGAGATAAATTTTTAATTAAAATGATGAATCTTGCACAAAAAAATTAATTTTAAACAAAAGAGTTCAGCTTTTAACTCATTGATTAAATTTATATTCCAAAAAATATGAATTCTGAACGAAAAATGTAGTAGTTGACATAAAAAAAATTAATTTTCAATCAGAAACAGTTGAATTCGACAAAAAACTACTTTTCAACATGAGTTGAATTTTCGACTTGAAAAGATTTTTCAGTCGAGGGAGAGAAAAAATTGCAAACAAGCTGTTGAATTATCAATGAGGAAGATGAATATTTGAATTTTGAACTAAAAACGATCAATTTTCAAATAAAACTATAAAGGACACATTTTTATTTAAAAAATTAAATACACTACATTAAAATCTGCACGCTTTAAATTATGTAGATACTTTTATTTTAACGTATCCGCAGTTTAACAGTAAGGTGGTTCAAAAAAGCATTTTTTGAAGACAAAAGAGTTTTAGATTCTGTTTGAAATTTATGTTAAATAATAATTTGTGTGCCTTAGTAAAAATATATCTGATGATTATAAGGGATGCCTCAAAAGCGTAAGTTTAAAACATGAAAAAATACTTTTAAATCTTCTTTAAAACAACTTCTTCATCCGTAACAACAACTAAATGAAAATTTTTAACCCAAAAATCCGACTCAGAAGTTGTAAATTGATTTTAAAACAATTTTGAACATTTACGTATCTTTTAATGTATGTTGAGTGAGTTTTCTGCAAGTTAGAGATAAAAAATAGAGCCTTTCTCAAACTGTTAGTTGATTACGATATGGTACGTTGACTTTCATGTAACATAGTCTGCTATCAATATTATGTTTAAAAAAATCATGATGAATGAAAATTACTAACTATTTACAAAAAGTACACAATTTTAAATTTTCGATAGACACTAAAAACTTTATTAAAACAAATAATTTTACATTCACTTGTTGTTACGAATAACATAATTGTTTGAAATAAGACTATTATTCAACTTTTACCCTGTTTGAAGCAATCACATTTTTTGAATTTCCCGACCGAGTTCTCCGAGGCTAGAGGCATACTTTATTAATTTTCTCTTTATTATTGAAAATTCAAAAGCTGTTTTGACTAAGGAGAAACTTATTTTACAAAGCTAACAATCGGTCATATCATTGATTTAAATGAAATATATAATAATAATTTACATTCGGACATTTGGACAACTCCAGTGCACTCTTGAAGGTTAGCATCTTGACTTACTTGCAAATTTTAGAAAAAAAAATATATGAATAAGAGAATATTTGCTTTTCATACTTTACAGTTTCATTACAGTGTCTAAATCTAAGTGGTTTCAAGTATTTTAGCCAATTCTTGCACACTGTATTCCTCGAAGGTCTTGAATTTTTCTGAAAATAATTTTTAGTTAACCTAATTTTCTTCAACGACACTTTCCCAGTTCCCTTTAAACTATTCACCTAATTACTAATATTAAACAAAATCTTACCCATTTTAAAGAAGCTAAGATAAACGATTCACCCTCAAATCAATTGCAGTTCTAACCCACTCTTTTCCATCCGAATCCACTTATTCACAAACTACGGAAAAATTTGGGAACGAACAATAGCTATAGTTATTCTAAACAATTTCACGAGTTCACATTTTGGCTGCATTGGAAAAATAGATGGTGTATTGACAAAACATTAACCTTTTTTAATTAAAACTTAAAAAACCGCAGAATGTATTTTAAAATTTGTTAAATTAAGTTTTCCTTAGCAATTCATTTCTACTCTTCGAATTAGTAAGTTGTTATATACTACTAAAAAGATTAGTAGAATACCCTCACTATAAATCCATTTAGTAACATAAATCTTACCATTTCATATAGTAGAAAGTAATGGAATTACTAATTTAACAGTTGAATACAATGCTACTTATTGAATTAGTAAAATTTCTACTAATTCGGATTTAGAGAGATGGAAACCCCAATTCTTCTGTGTATATTAGGAATTTGTTCTATTTTTAATGAATTATAGAAATCAATTTTGGGAATAATAATTTATAACAAGTAATTTGCTTGATTAATTATTAATTACTTTCCATCAATCAAGATTAGTCTAGCGGCTATTCGATCTGAGCGTTACATTTGCGCATAGCGCCAGAACAGTTATTCGAGATGGCGCCAGTATAGAATCGAGGCAGTATAGCCTGGAACTATACAGCGCCATGATAAATTTCCATATGGGAAATACAAAATAGCAGTTTTATTTAAAATTCTTAAAAATTTATTTAAAATTAAAATAAAATTAATTAAAATGCATCCTATAGAGACGCTAGAACTATTGCTTTTTTCAGCATGCAGTTTTTTTATTCGTCGAGTGACAAGCTTTGAAGAGATTTAAATAAAATTTAAAATTTTTTAAGCAATTATTATTTGTTGAATATTTCACGGAATTAATGGCACAATTATTCAATTCCAAGAGGAATATTGTTTGTTTAAGACATTCTGTAATTCTTTTAAAAATGTCTGTTTAAATTCGTTTCCATGTCAAATCATGAAAAGTTGGGATTTTCTTGAACTAATTACATACTTAATGGATGTGAGTAATAATATATTTTGTTTGAGACATTATAAAATTTATTATTGAACCATTATTAACCATTCAATTCTGACTTTTCATGCGACAGGTGGAGACAATTCTAGTTTTTATAATTGTCCAATAGTTATTTGTTTGAAAACTTTGTTTCGTTATACAATAAATGCTTTTTTTCTTGTGGAATTAATAAGGCAGTTTATTAGTGTATTCATAATATAATAAACAAAATTTTAAAGCATAGAATAATTGTTTGGACAATTGAGGTGTAACTTCTTTATAATAAGCGAAATTATGTAAAGAGTTGAAACAAACATTAATTTTTTCCACCTTTCCAATAAAAAGTCAGGAGTGAATTATTATTAGGTTTGTAAATAGTTCAATATAATACTAAATTTTCATGGTTTGGTAGGAAACAAATTTAAATGAATAAAAATTGTTAAAACAATTGCAGAACGTGTTCAACACAAAATATTACTGTTAAATTATTGAGTGTGTCATTATTATACCATTAAGCCTTTCGGAGTAGGCGTGACTTGCTCGGTAAGGAAAGGAGTAATGTGAGGTAATGTGTATAGGTCATTAATTCCAGAAAATACAATCCCTTCTTGATTAGGAATGAAAAAATTTAACAAATAAAAATTGTTTAAACAACTGAAAAATGCCTTGAACGAAAAATATTGTTCTCGACATTCACTTAGTGCCATAAATAAAAACATAAACTTACTCATCATAATTTACAGGAAAAATACAAACTAAATAATAATAATTTTTACAAATTTAAAATAAAATAATTACAAAAAATCCAATCTTTAACATGAATTTTACATGAAACTGCTATTTTGCATATTTGGAGGCATTTACAGTGCACAATTTAAAGGCGATGGTGCGTAAAATTTAAAAGTTTGGGGCAGAAATTATTCCTTGAACATTTCCCAAGTAATGACTGAAATTCAATTTACAAAAAATTAACAGCAAATAGATGTTTTTCCCATTTTTTTGAAATGATTTAAAAAAAAACATGGAATTTCTATCTCCGGGAACCTCAAAAAATCAAGGGAGCCTTACCCTCTGGAGCGAACAAAAATATTGTAATGCAAAGCTGCTTTCATTGCGAAAAAGTTTTCTTTATGAGATATGTAATTAATTTTAATTCTTCCGACTTTTACCTTTTATTTGAAGGATGTTTAAAAAAAGTAAGTTATATAAAGATATAAGACAAAAAGTAATAGAATGAAAATATTCAGAAAAATAAGTTATTTACTTAGATATACCTAAATAAAGCTTTGCACCAATGATTTGCTAAATATCCGAATAAAAAAATGTTCGTTTGGAATCCGATCAGGATTCCGAATAAAGTCCCATTAGAGAAGTACCTTCTAATTTTTCTTGAAAATTTTCAACTTCCAAATTTATGTCCGAAAAAGTTCAAAAACAGTCCTGCAGTCTATATTTTATTTTTGGAACAAAAGTACTTAGAAAAGTTCGACTTCATTATTCTCGGAACAATTCGAAATATATGCCCTCAAAAAGATCGAAAACTGTCCTGCCATAAAAAATTGTATAGAAACAAAAGTAATAGATAAGTATTTTTTTATTATTCTTTAAATTTTTTCAGAAGTATACATAGAATAAAATACAATACCTCCGTTAATTCCAATTATTTTAATGCGAAACTTCAGATATGCTAGATATTAATGCACAAAGTCGCCGCGAAACCTTACTCAAAAATACATCTGCGAAGATGTGCAGCCGAGTCAGGAATTCAGTCTCCAAGAATTCCGACTTTCCTGATAAAGAAATTTAACACCTACAATTTCCCGTCAATTAATAAATAATAAAATTGCAATTAATTGTTCACTTTTGGTCATACAGAATGTATCATTAATACAAAAGTAATTTATTTGATATTTTGATCATTCTAATCTTTATATATAAGTACAAAATAAAACAAGAGAGTATAATAGTTATTTGAGATACAAGTGCGTAAAATAGGTGATTGTGAGCGAGTGTGAATTTTGCAGCATAAGCAAGAGGCTGGAAGCATGAGGCGGTGGTTAGCGCACGAGCGAAGCGAGTGCGAAAGCGTAGACGAGTGCTTCGAGCCGCAGGCGAATGATGCAATCACACGAGTTACCAATCACCTACTCGCACGTGTATCACACGCGTTTTTTTGCAACGCCCGTCTGAAAAAGTTGTTCGGAGGTGGTAACAAAAAATACTAATTTTATATTGCATAGAGTGGAGTTTTCGAAAAAATAAAAAAATGTTTGAAAACAAATTTTGTGAAAAAAATTGTTGAAAAAAAAATTTGGTCGAAAACAAATTTGAAAAAAAACTTGGTGAAAAAAAATGTTGTCGAAGAAAAATTTTGTAAAAAAAATGTTTGAAAAAAAAATTGTTTGGAAAAAAAATTATTAAAAAAAATGTTGGTGTGTATGCTCTGTTTATGCTCCGGGGGGGGGGGGCTATAAAACCCTAAAAACAAAACTTCAATCATTAAAATATTTGTTCAAGTTAAATCTAAATTTATTTCAAGAAGATACCAACACCAGTGTTTAAAGTTACCTATGACAGTGTCTAAAGTACCTCATCTCGAAAGTGCGCATGCGCAGCTTTTTCACCAGTGTCTAAAGTAAGCAATCTTCGAACTGCGCATGCGCGAAAATTGTTTCGCGCAAAGTCTGCTCAAATAAGGTCCTTTAGGCACCATTTACAAGCATGAAAACGTCAACTTTTGAGGTGGGTGTTGCAAAAAGATTTTTGTCGAATTATTGTTTCTTAAAACCATTTGATTTCGCATTTGATTGCATTTTTCAGTTCACTCATTCGAATTCTGAAGCAAAAATTTTGTTTGTAAAAAATTGTGTGTAAAGAAAAAATGGCTAATATTTCGGGCGTTTCGGTACACCAAATAAATTATAATTTGATTTAGAAATGATGTAAGATCTTTCATTTGAATACTTTGAGATGCAAATAATTATTTAAAAAAAAAATGAAATTCAAACAATTATTTCCGAACTTAATTTTGAGTTAAACCTTCCTATTTTGTCAAAATATATTGAAAAATGTACTTTATAGGATAATTTACCAATTCTTTCGATAAAATTACTGATTCCTTATTCAAACGAAAGAATCTAAAAACAATGCAAGCAAAGAGTAAATATCACAATTAATTATTTTGAATAAAATATTATAGAACACAATAAAAATTTATTTTGAAATATAAATAATCAATGCAAACAAAATATATTTGTGCTAGAACAGTAAGTTCAAGTTAATCAGTGATGTATGCTCATTGCTCACTCAGCAGCGTCCGGCAGAATTAAAATTTAAAAAAAGGCGCGCGAGAAGGCTTCTTAAATTTCAAATGCCTAAATTCTATTTGTATTTATTTTCAAATTTCTCAGAACAATAATTGTGAATTATATAAAATTCAGAAATACCAAGACCTAACGTTTACATTTTCATTTTTACATTCTCATCATTTACATGATTGAGAAAGTATTAGAATTGCCCGACATTTCACACCTTAGTTTTTCAACAGATCTCCACGTTTTGAGACCCCCTGAAGCCGAAAATCAAGTTTTGGTGATGGCGTCTGCCTGTATGTATGTCTGTCCATCCGTCCGTCCGTTCGACCGTAAACACAATCACTCTCGAAAGAATAAGCGGATCAAATCGAGCTTCGGCACACTTTTTAAGGGTATTAAAAGGAAGAACGTGTTCGTTAACCAGTCATTTGGGATAGGAATTAAAAAAGTTAGAGCGTTTTCAAAATTTTTGAGACCATTTTTTTCAAAGCTTGAAAATTTTATGTACGGCTATTCCTAGTTCTCAGAAAGTCGACAAATTTATCCTAATGACTTTTTTGATAAAAACCAAATGATCAGAGTTATAGCATTTACATAATTTAAAAAGTCAATAAAAAATTAAAATTTTAAGCCAAACAACGCACGATATGAAAACAAGAAGAACGTTGCTTTTTGGAAACCATGCAAGATTATCACAACAACTTTTTGAATTTTCTTGAAAAATCGAAAATTCCAAGATTAAGCAAAAAATGCGAGATACGTAAAAAATCTGAAAAAAGACTTGTATGATATTCTGTTTTATAACTGAAAAATAATATTAAAAAAAAATCCGGCTTTTAGCATAACAACTCGAGATACGGAAGAATATCAGAAGAAAGGATTGTAGTTTTTTATTTATTTTAAGGTAATTCAGAAAATAAATATAAATTTACAAATATCCGTCAAGAATCGAGCGTGTAGCGCGAGTGTGATGATGAGAATGTGTACCTCTCAAAGCCTGCAGAAATTTGAGTAACTGAGTCTTTAACCATACTTAATTACGTAGAAAACTCAGAATATGAAGACGCATATGAATACTGGGATCTAAAAGAGATCTTCTTGATAACATTTCATACAAGCATTCCAAGTGCAAAGAATAAATATCCGAGCGCGAAGGGCGAGTCAGCCCATTATCGAGCGCGAAACACGAGATCCAACAGACGCGCGCCCTAGGCGCGCTCTAACTTGCGAGCGAGGCGAGCCGCAGCGCACGATGAGAATGTGCCAGTGCAGCGGACAGATTTTTTTAATTGAGAAAATCTTAACTGAATAAATTTGAAAACTGAAAAAATAAAACAAAATTAGAAATTTTACTTTTTTATTTTTACAACAAAATTGATAAATTGCTTTCTTATCTTGATTTACGACAAAATCATTTGAATGAATATTCCAAAACCTTGTCACATTTTCTCGGAAAATTCAAATATTAATAAATAAATATGAATAAAAATGACATTTGTATGATTTTTAAAGTAATTTTTAATAATCGTATATTGATAATCAACTAGAATTAATTTTGATTGTAAAATAAAAAATGTATATGTGTTATTATTTATATTTGTATAATTATTCTATGTCATTAATAATTATTATATTATTGATCAACAATAGAAATAATGTTGCTCGATAAATTAAAAAAATGTAGATGTCCTATTTAAAGAAGGATAGGTGGTTCAAAGTCACCCTCGAATTCCGATGAAGAAACTGAACATGTAGATGTGCATTCGCTAACAGGAAATCGGCCTGCAAAAAACCAAGATCCTTATGACAAACACACATCTGAGCAGATGTGTATTTTTTATCAAGTTCTGCAAATGTATGCTTTCTTCACTAGAAATGCTCAAAAATCGCTGTAAATGTCGTAACCGAGGCCTAATTATGTCGAGACATAATTACAGTTTTTAATTATGATTGGCATAGTTGAATTCACTTTTCATAACGAATCCAACAATATAAAAAACATATTTTTGATTAAAATGCAGTTTTACATTTTCTTCATCAGGACGGCAGAATAAGCGCTTGTGCAGAGTTTAAACAAATGCATTTGTAAACTCTGCTTTCAGTAACGTCACATGTCTTTCGGTGTTTGATCAGCCATTTTCAATTCGCTATGTTCATTTATTATATAATTATTGATTCATTATAATTTCATATCCACGAAGGAATAGTAAGGAGTAGTATCCCTGTAAGTGGGGAGTGGGACGAGCGACGTCCAATAATTCGTTAATGCTAGCTACGAATGAAAACTCGTATGCTCCCCCGTTCACATGCGCACTGGCGGTTGCCATGCCAACGATGTCAACACGCGTTTGAAGTTTCGAACTTTTGTATTGAACGAACATAAACAAACGAACATAACCTACATGTGCATCGAGATGTCAAAAGGTAACATATTGAGTGGGTATAACATGTGACTGCGAAAACAGCTCTGCGCATGTGCACTGGGGAGCATTCGAGTTTTCATTCGTAGCTAGCATTAACGAATTATTGGACGTCACTTGTCCCACCTCTGCTCACCGAACACATAGGGTGATACCACTCCTTACTATTCCTTCGTGTTCATATCATTACCTGCCCAATAATATTACAACTTCAAGTAGTTATTATGAGTTTTTGAAGCGTTTTCTTCTGAATGAAGCACCAACTCCCGAAATGCTTTCTCATGATCACACAGTAAAAACTAGGCATTCATTTTTATCTGTGATCCTGTCTTATTGGGATCTGAAGTCATGACGTCACAGCGTCACGTGATAGGCAATATGGAGGCAACAACGGGGTCACATTACCTCTAATACATGCGATGCGAAGGGTTTTTAATTTATTTTGCAATTATTTCGACGAACTGGGAGTCAGTATCTGCAAAAATGATTAGAGTAGACATTCTCATTCAAGGAGAGGGCTGAACTTGGCTAGGTAGTCGTACTTTAGAAACTGCATTTAAAATATATTATAAAGGTGTATGAATTACGTTTTTCGTGAAAATTTCAGACCCTCTCATAGTGTACAAAAAAGTGGCTTCCATCTAGTTTTTACGATGAATACATTGGACACATATCCTTGAAAAGTGAACAATTTTCTATTTGTAAGTGCGTTTTAGTACACTTTTCACAAATAAACACCTTAATTAAGTAGGAAATGAGATTTTACTGAAAATAATATAAATGAGTGATCTACGGAACATAACGTAATTTTAGGTTATGTGTTCTATAATAACGACAATAATAATTCATCATTCGGATATAAATTGGGTATAATGACTTATTTTAAGATGTTTCTCACATGTGTTATTATATTAAAGTAAAAGAAAATACTAGCATCCAGCTAGAAAATAATTATTTTTAAAGATATGATACGTCTATAATAAAGACAAGGAGAAAAAACGCCCTTTTCAACATTATGAGACCCAAATACACGAATCCAAACTTGTCTTCTGGTGCTACTTAAATTTCTCATTGATTATATTGCCACCAGTTGGCGTATCGTTGTATTTCAGATCCCAATATGATCTCACAAGTAGTCTATTTTAGAACCAGTTTCTGTCTTGTTTAGTTTGCTAGCTTCAGATTGATAAATAATCCGAGATAGCGAATTAAAGTTGTTCAGAGGGTGCATTGTTTCAATTATTCTAAAATTCAATCTTACAAAAAACAAAAAATAGATGAAATTGAAAATTCGTAAAAATTAGTGTTGAACCGTCGTCACACTCAGACGTCGCGAACGTCAACCCTATGGGTTACCTTGGTTTCTAAACTTGACACTTTAGAATTTGTTTAATCAGATTTCGTTATTGACAGATGATTCTCATTTCGTGCCTATTTCAATCCACAAATCGACCCTATGTTATTAGATTGGCGGATCAAACTGAGGTGCAATCGTTTTGTTGCGTGAACTGTTTTAATACCAAATTAAGTTCTAAATCGAATCCTAGTTTTTACAGTGTATTTTGAAAAGAGTGCACCGAAAAGAAATCAATTTTCGCAGGCAACTTGTACATAAAATATATATAAAAAAGCATAGTAATCACTTTTTCTTTGTCGGTCATATTTTCCGAGATATCCACCCTGGGAGTAGAGGGTGAGTTCGTCCGCGCGGATTTCCCGCTCCTGTCGTAGCTCGTATCTCCAAATAAGAGGGTTTTTCTATGGAAATGCATGGAACTTAAGTTGTAGAACAAATAATTTTATATAATTTCAGTACCGTACACTTTTATCCAGAAACGACCCCATTTTGAGATATGAGCTACGAAAGGAACATACGATTCGCGTGGCATAACTCACCCCTACACCTAGGGTCGATATCTCGGAAAATATGATTGACAAAGGAAAAGTGAATACCAGATTTTTCCAAATATATTTTATGTACAAGTTGTCTGTAAAAATTAATTTTTCACCGATGCACCCTTTCCAAAATAATCGTCAAAAAACATTTGTTGAGGGTTTTCTCCACGATTTAGAGGTATTTTCACCCTTCATTGAAACAGTCCTCCAAAAATATAGTCTTGAGTGGTATTCTAATGCCACTTTATTTTGTTGCCACTAAATGACATTCTAGTACAACTCTTTTGGATCGAAACAGGACCGAAGTGAGAATTAAATTTTTTCCGTTTCATATGTTTTCTGTTTCTCTCAAGCATGAAATTGCAAGAAATTAAAACCATATGCCCAGTGCATTACTAAAGTTCGCTAGTACGTACCACTTTTCAATCTGAAGTAAGCAAAGTAAAATAGCACGAACGATGGCTTCAAAAACAGATGATTTGGTATTATGACAAGACGTTAAAAAAATGATGCTCAAATAAAATGGAACCATAGTTTTTAAAGTGTGGTCAAAATTATTTTTCATTAACTTCTCATGTCTTCAGGAATATGCATGTCAAATATTAATCTTTTTTTTCAAAGTTTATAAATATTAAAAACTTTTAGTCCGCCATATTGAATTTATTTACCTCAAATTAATAATGAGCAACCCCAATATACATTTACAAAGTGTTTTTGTTGCTCTGAGGCTCAATTTATTGAATTTATTCCAGTTTTTCATCGATTTTTGGAAATTTTTGAAAAAAATATGGTTTTGAAAATTAGCGAACAAATTTTTTGAAATATTTTACTAGACATATTTAGCAACAAAATGCAATAGGTTTCATCAAAATTGGAGAAAAGCGGCCGGGTTCTGAGCTTTTTCATTCTTAACGTCTGAAATGACTCCTCAGATAGGAATGTGTGTGCCCAGTAACACCGGCAAGGTATCCCACTGTGAGTGTGGTTGCTTCCGTAATCGGAAGCCCTCTGTATTTTCCAAAAAAGGAAAATTATTTTTTAGATATTCAAGCGCAACGTTTCACTCATTGTCACTGCATACACCATTTTAAAAAGCCAAAAATGTGTGATTTGCTTCAAAAATTATCGCCGTAAGTTGTTTAGTTTCGGAGATGACACCTCACTACTCTTTTGTTATTTACCTATTAACATATGGTTATTCCTGACTCTAAAATATACCATTGTGCACAGAAGATATCAAAGAAATTCTTATATTTTTTGCAGATTTTTTGTAATGATTGCTAAATGACTAGAAGTTTCAAAACTCTGTATCAGCATATAGGCAAAACATTCATCTGCAATACGTTTTCATCCCATATTTTTAGAATAATTTTCTGCTGAGATGTTCACTATAATCTGTACAAAATTGAGGTATCTATTATTTTTTGACAGACCGTTTCGTATTCCAACTTTTTTTTCTGATTCGATTTTAATACCCCGAAAAAGTTCCTCACTCATACCAAACTGTTCTCCTGCGCAAACTTTTTTCGATCGGACAATATCTTCTGTTAGTTCTTTGGATTTAAAAATTCAAATTTTTGAAAACTGAAAAAAATGTCACCAACTAACTCAAAAATTTGGGCATATTTTTATATGTATGGTTATTACCAGTAAACTCTAATATGGAATTTGAAATATAATATAAAAGTGTTTACTCAATTAAAAATTTATTATGTGCAAAAAACGTGTTCTTATAATGAGTAAATGCACTAGTTTTCGGAAGATGTTGAATATGTCGAACCTGAAATTTCTTTGGCTTGAACCAGAGAAAAATGTAATTATTTATCTTTAATGTAAACAGGATTTTTCTCTGGCAGATAAAACGTTTCAAAATCACGAAAGAAAATCAAAAAATCTAATATCCCAAAATACATAAATGACGATAAAATATTTTTTTATCAGAAAAAGCAGAATGATAGCATGTTTCTTTGGTTCAAGCTGAAAAAATTTCATGTTCAACACATTCAACTTTTCCCAAAATTTGTGTATATTACTCAATCCAATAAATGTTTTTGCACATTTCCAAATAATTCTAAATTGTGCGAAAAAAATATTTTGAATTTCTAATCTTATATTAGTATCTCATTGTAGTAATAACCCTATATATACAAAAATTCCAGAATTTTTGAACCAATAGGAAACTTTTTTTTTAGTTCTCAAAAATTTCAATGTTCAAATCCATATAGAACAAACAGAAGATATTGTCCAATCGGAAGATAGTTTTGTAGGTGAAAAGTTAGTATGAGTGGGCAACTTTTTCAGGGTATTAATTTTTTTAAAGTTTGAAAAACGAACCAGCTAGTCTCCTATACTGGGTACATTAGTGGGACTTATTTAGATGCTATTGAGATTCCATTAGCACTTTTTTTCAGTCTGGTATTTTTTTTATTTGTTCATATAATTCAAAGATAAAGCGTGTTTTTGAAAATATTATAAAATTCTTCTCAACGGAAAAGAGTTTCATTTACAATTTTTTTAAAGCATTTTATTTAATCAATGAAACATTGAAACATGATACTTCCCCGGATGCAAGTGAGCATAAAATATGATAGATTACTTTGATAGGAGCTTATAGCAAATTCTGTTGTTTAACGTGGGTGAGTTCCCGTATAGTGTATAGGAAGTAGGCGTATGATTGACAATTTCATGATTATATACTCAGACGTCGCACGCTTTTCACCAGATAGATTGTATATTACCTCGAGACCTCGGTAGCTTACATATAAATGTATTTACATGGTGTGGAATCATGTATCATTGCGACCTTTTTATCTCACGTAAAACTGCAGTCTTTTACTTTTATTCTTCTTTTTTCATGTAAGATAACAATCCGGAAGAGAAATTTTTATTTTCGTAAAACTTACAGCATTATTTTGCATATTAATTAAAATTTTTATTTCAGGAGAATAATAGTATATTATGCACCAACAGGAACAAGTGGGATTTTTTTACGAGCGTAATTTTTTCAGTACGCGTCGCAGGCGAGAGAGCATGAGCCAAAGGCGAATGCGTAGACGCGAGCCAAAGACGAGTACGGAAAAAAGACAAAAGTCGTAAAAGTGCATTCGATGTATTTTATAACAAATGCACGATTTCAGACATGATTGGAATACTGGCACGGTTTATCATCATATGGAGATTTTTTAGAAACTTTATTTTAATTTTGATATAAAGTTATTCGGTAAAATGGTAAATTCATAAAATACGGAAAATTGTAGAAAATATGAAAATTCTGAAGATTTGCGTAATTTAGAGTGTCCAAAATTTTCAAAAATGGTCAATTATGATAATTTATCGGTAAGTCATAGTAACATATCGCTTCGAGTTGGCTCAACCTGTTAAGCAATGCCATCGCGATCAACTGATCGTTTGACGATCACTTTGATAAAACCAAAAATGTGAGCTGATATGTAGGTGTATGATTTTCATAACTCACCTCTGACGTCACACTTGTTCTGCTTCAGAAGTCACCATGCTTGAAAAGCACTACTTTAGCCCCGCTTTACAGGCATCGAAAAGGGCGGAAGTCAAGCATGTTTTAGAAAAACTGTTATTTATTATTATAGTGATTTTGATAATAATTAGTCCAAGAGGTATAGACTGGAAATATTGAAAGTTTGCTTTAATTGTTGAAAAAGCATACAATTTGTCGTGAATGCTTTTTTTCTTAATTAGAAAACTTTTCAGACCGGATGCCTAAAGCTTTTTCCAAATTTTTGTTTAGAAATAAAATGTTGGTCATTTTTCTTAAATGCTGTATTTTGTTTAACTAATTAGGATATTTAACATTTCATTATTATTTATAGTGAAGGATTTCACACGATTTCAAAATGCACCAAACGATTTGGAAAATGTTAAAAATTAACGAAATAGTTGTTCTTCTTTAAAAGATAAAAGAATTCTTTGAAACGTTTCAAGATTTCCGTTTTCGAAATACACACATTTCTTGATTTTGTTTGGCTTTCTGTCTCTTTAAATACGTGTGAGATATCTAATAGTGTTGATTTTAAATATTTTTTAAATTTTACGGCGGATTTTGAAAGAGTATGAAATTCAACACAACACAGAAAAAACTAAGAGTAATCTTTACCCTGATTCTTGAGTAAAAATTACCTGCAACAAAAATTACCCCATGTGGATAAACTTTCCCTGACGTCTCGGTATTTTTCTGCTTTTACCCACGCTTGTAAGGAACTTTTGACAGCTCTGACGATTTGGCAAGTCAGCCTTTATGAAGCCGCACTTATCCGATTTGCTTGTTACACCAACCATCAGCTAACTTCTTCAGCGATCAAAGCTAGTGGCTTCCAATTTTCAAGACGGTGGTGACAACTTTTATGAGAACAAAAGACAGTTTTTGCCCATCGAGGGTAATATTTGTGTTTTACCAATACGAACAGGTAAAAATATGAAGTTACCTGCAACACTATTTACCCTCAGTTTTTTCTGTGAAGATTCAATAACGAAGAGTTGAATATTTTAATTACTTGAAGGAATACAGCATTTCAAACAAAATTTGCTAAATTTTTATTAAAAAAAAGAATTAAAAAAGAATCTGTTGGCACCTGATATAAAGAAAATTTCTCATTCCAAAAGAGCCCTACACGCCAATTTTCATAATTTTGTAACAATTACAGCAAACTTCATGTATATACCGTTTGGACTAAGGCCGACCCGAACTCGGAGACGAATGATATAGATATTTGGCAATTGGTGTGCATAAGTTATTTAAATCATTTTCCGATCATCTTTCAATAAAATCCTTTTAAATTTTTTAAATTGCATGTTTCAATATTATATGTTTACAATGTTTTTACCTAAATTATTTAATTTTGAACTTTTCCTTAATTCAGGAATTTAAAAAAAAGTTCTTAACACTTATAATATTAACCTTTTCATATTCAAAGACTTCCAATTTAAAATTATTCAATTTCAAACGTTTTCTGTTTTTTATGTGTCTATTTCGGAAATTATCCCAATTTAAAATTGTCCTATCTTGATTCCTTGAACCTAAACATTATTTGAAAATTGTTACTTTTCATCGATTTCATTAAAATTGTTGAAATTTAACATTTTTATTTGGGGAAATTTGTAGTTAATCTATGAATATGGAAATGCCCTTTTTCCTCAATTTTTGAAATCCATAAACAGTCATTCCTTTTATTTAAAGTGGATTCTAAGATAATTAAATATAAATGCTAGAATTGATAAACAAAAACATAAATTAAATTTAAAAAGAATTTTTGTCTCGAAATTTATATTTGATACGTCTAATACTTTAGTCTTAAAATTTTGTGAACGCGTGTCTATAGACAAAAGCGCCAAAAAATGATTAAGATTTTGGATGATGTTGAAGAAATTATAATGGCCGAATTGACTTTCGATCAAGAGTGTTTTCACATGGCTTTAATCTAGATTCTGAAATGGTATAAAATGCAAAGTTTTGACGAACTGAACTGAATCCACTAAGTATCAACAATAGATTAAATTAATTTCCGCGTTCGCGTAAGTTCTCATGAATACGATAAGAATTTAAAATTGTCTTCAACGGTTCAACAGTAGAAACACAGCGTGGGTCGTGGATCCAGTGTTCGAACGGCGAACAATAAAATATTTACTAACCATCTACTCGTAATTGCTGCTGAACGAGGCGTGTCTGTCTTCCTGTTGGAAGCCGTTTTTTACTAACATATGAAACAAATATCGTTGTAAGTTTGTAACTTCCTGTCTCTTCGTATGAACTTAATGTCGGAACTGATATGGTGGCAATAGAATTCTCTAGACATTCTAACTGTGAAACTTTGATTGTAATTTAGCGTTATTTTAATTTTAATATTGATTAGATAATAAGCATCGTACCACAAAAAGGGATGAAGGCGGACAATCAGGAGCTCGAAGGTGTTAATGCTATCATCAACTATATGAAATGAACTATAAATATTCTTTTTCAGTTACAGTAGGCTGAATATAAAGCGAAAAAGAGGGAGAGAGAGAGAGAGAGATCAAGCCAAGATGGAAAAGCTGGTATACAATTTAAAATATAGTAAGAATATTGTATTAAATACTGAACTTAACATTATTTTTTCATAGACAAATGTATCAGAAAATTAATATTAAAATATCGTACCATTAAAATTTCAATGGATTCATTTTCCTGCGCGCGCACATTATAATCCTGCCCCCGCATGGAAAAATCTTTTAGCGCTGGTCCGGCCCAGACCAGACCGTCTGGTTTCCTGTCTTGACGCTGACCAGATGTTCTGGCCTGAGCCTGGCCAAAGTGTAACGATTTTTTTTATACTAGCGCCAGGCCACACCGTTTGGTCAGCCGCAAGTTAATGGCTGATAAGCCGCTACATGGAGGACGGTCAGCCGCTGGCTGGACTCCCTTTATTTTTTTTAATGACTTGGCCAAACCTGGTCCAAACTAGACTAGCAAGGTGGTACGAAAAACAATCTTGTTTTGATGGTGTAAATGTCTTAGTTTCTATCATTTTAGACATCCTGTAACTTTTTCGAAATATGTCACCGAAAAAATGTGCTGATCCAACTTAGAACCTTTTTGTTCTTGTATAGCTGATGAGCGCCAATCCTGGACCAGGCGAGACCTTCCAGATTGAACTTAGAATTTTTTCTTTTTGGCTAGATGATTAGCACTAAATCTCAACCAGAGCAGAATGCCAAGGTAACAAGAAAAATACTTGTTCTGATGGTGTGAAATTCTTATTTTCTATCATTTTAGACACCCTGCTGTAATTTTTTCGAAATCTGTCCGAGAAAAATTTGCTGAACGTAGCTAGAACTTTTTTGTCCTGGGATAGCTGATTAGCGCCAGTGCTGGGTCAGACCAGACCTTCCAGACCAAACTTCGAATTTGTATTGTTCTTAAATAGCTGAGCAGCGCCAGTTCTGGGCCAGAGCAGACCTTCCAGTCTAGACGATCTAGATAAAGTCAGATCTGGACAAGACTAGCGCCAGATCTGGGCAGGTCAGATGATCCAGATTAGACCGTATGGACCAGACTGCCAGGAAGTTTTCTACAAGAGGCTGCGCGCGTGGCTCGCAAGTGTGAGCGTCTGTCAAATCTCGCGCTTTGCGTTCGAACTTCGTATTCTTTTTTTGTTAAAGCTCTTTTGCCTGGAGGAAATTGATTAGGAAAATATTCCACAAAATTTTCCTAAAGCTGGCACATAGAGGCATTTGAGGAAACTTTCAAATACAGTTGAGTAAATCGAATTCAATTGAGAAAAATAAAAAATAAACATTTTTCTTCGTTAGCAGGAATCAAGCTGGATCTTTAAAATTAAATTCAACACTCTGACCATAACGCTGTGGAATTGGACAACAATTTTATATCTCGTGATAGTTTTGCTGGAAAATGGAATTTTTTTTAAAGCATTTTCAATTGATAAAACTAGAACCGTTGGTCAAAAATGGCTGATTAATGAACTCGTCACTTTCTTAGGCCTTAAAATAGTGTGCCAAAGGGTAAAACAATCAGATAGTTCCTTCCAAATTTATCATCTCCATAGACGACAACGAAGGCAACATCAATGACGACGACAGCGACATACAGACTCTGAAGTAAAATCCATTTTTTCCTAATCAGTAAGTCCGAAAACCTCTAGATTTGATGAAATCCGCGAAAATAAATTTTCTTGTAAAACCAATACCTTGTAATTGAGATGAGGATGTAAAAAAATTAGTGTTAAGAGATAATCATTGAATAAAAAAATAATGATGAACTATAGAAATGCAAGGATCCACTTAACTTTTTCTATCGTAATCACATAATGAGAACCTAGTGTCGGCATTTCAAGCAAAGGTCTCTTCAGTTAAGACTGAGACAGAAATTGATAGGCTTATAACATATAATCTTATCGATTGAAATTCGGTGTGAATCAGTAATGCACTAAACTCGGAATTTAAAAAAGATTCTTTTGCGTACAGAAGCACGATTAGAAGAAACAAGTTGTTATTCCCACGCCGATGCTACCACGACGACTTTCGCTATTATTCAACCTTATCCGACATATTACGAAACTATTATGGGCTCACATCCCTGAGATATTTTCAATACGAGCGAACTTTCAAACGATTTACAACGTAAACTTTGCATTTTCAAGTGCTGTATTATACGAGTACTCAGTACACCCATCCCAAACACGCCTCTAAGCATAGTTCCATTAGTACCCAATTCTTCAGTTGCAGAAAAGAAATACTTCTCATATTTAAATGAAAATCTAGATGCAGTTCTATGAATTTATGATCAATAATTTTTTCACATCAAAGTTTTGATCCAAATATTGAAACAACTTGGGGTATACTTACGATAATGTCCCCCAGGACCTGATACTTGGCCTAGCGGTTCCTTTTGTATCTCGATTAAAAATCTCAAGAGGATTCTTCGCGCCGGCTGATAGAATTTAAGTTATTCACGATTTCTGTTAAGAAAGAATTGTTTTTTTTTCAACATCGAAAATATTGATCTGAGATAAAAAAGTTAGGCATTTTAAATCAGGGAAGTTCTGTGATCAACTAACTCCTTCCACGTTTCCAACGTCCATGGTTTTTTTGAGGGTTTACTCCTGACCTTCGACCTTCGAGATATGGCTTATGATTCCTCACATTTCACCTCTGATCTCACTTTTTTTTACCCCTGACTTTTGACACATGATTGCTAACCTCTTCTAACAAAAAAAAAAAGATTGCTCTTTTTGAAAGAAAATTTCTTCTTCTGAAAATAATGTAAGGAATAAAATATGCATTTCATAATTTCAATTTTGTAAGATTTCAGCAGTGCGTCTCAAAAAATCAGTAAAAATCTTCAACTTTCTGTAAGTATTATAGTTATAATAACTACTGTTTTTAAAAGTTTGAATACAGGATCGCTATTTTAATTTGACTAATTTCATCTGTAAAAACTAACTGAGAAAACAGTGAATATTCACTTCGATCCCAGTATGGGTTTTCACTGATTTCTTATTAGAAGAAATTATACGAATTTCAGTGAGGACATTAAAATTTCAAAAATGTATTCGGCTACATAATGAGCGAAAGCTGACTAAAGGAAATCAGAAAAAATTTACTAGTAATTTAGTAATTTTTATACTGTTCACTATTCAGTAGAGATACTACTGAAATTTCATTGGGAATCAGTGATTTACTTCAGATCAACCAAGCATTTCATTGACCATATATTAATGTATTCATTTGTTTGATCCAACCAAATTTTTGTTGAATCAATCAAACTTTTTTCTGAGTGTATTATTATGTTGAAGTACTTGTACATTATATAAAAACCTTTGTAAAACTAATGATGAAGAATTTGGTTACTTTTTAAACTCGGAACAGTGAACATTTACTGGGAATGAGTAATACATATTTGATGATGCCAATCAGTAAAAATTTATTCATAATACAGAGATGTCACGTTTCAGTAAATATCTATGAAAAAAGTTACTAAAATTTCAGTTAATCTTGGTGAAACTCCAGTGGAGAGCTCTAATATAATTTCAGAGAACAGACCCTGATTTTGTTTATGTTAAAAAATCTGCGACTGCTGGTTCTCGCACTTCGCGCTCGATAATATATTTATCTCCCGATTCCCGATCGAAAATGTATTTACCTCGCGCTACGCGCTCGGTCTTTGTATTTCCCCCACATTTGTGCGTAGGCCATCTGAAATTGAAGGTCAAAGCGTCGACAACTGTAATTTGGTGATTGTGAATTCTCGTTTGTTAAAGCTCCTTCGGCTTTAACGAATACATTCGAATTACGCATCTCGTGCTTCGCACTCTATTTTGTCCAAAATGCAAACTTTTCTGCATTATGTTCAACTCTATTATATCAAATGTATATTATTTGTATTTCTGTCCCACGATCTAAGGCTGTTTATTCATATATTGCAAAATAAAATACAAATTGTATTTGTTTTGATTACCTTAATATTTTTTTTCTCATTTGCATTAAATTTCATTCTCAGTTACCCTGAAAAATGTATGATTTCAATGAACGTATATTATTAGAATTCATAATATGCATTGGTATTGAAAAAAAATTATTTTCATTGTTTGTTTTTATAATAAAAAGCAAGTGCGAATCCTATTGAACAAATTTGTTATGCACATTTTATTGCAACTTGTGTCGATTTTCCATTTTAATTTCTTTATTTTTAACATATTTTTATAACAAGATTTTTAACAAATTTGAAAATATTTTTTGATTAAACAACTTTTGTCCTCTCATTTTTTTCGTCTCTTGTGTCGTTTTTCAAAAATTTTTTTTTTTTTATTTTCAATCCTTTTTTTTACTATCAAAAGAAAATCTACTCGCCCTATCTAAGAATGGTTCATAACAAATTAGTAGATACTTTTTGTTTCAACATTTTTTTTTCGTACCTTGCGTTGTTTTTCAAAAAATCTAGTTTGTTTATTGTGAATGTTATTCTTTACGATTAAAAAATACGCGTGCTATCCAAAATTTATTGATGAGAAATTTGGATGAGTGTTCACTCTTTTTTGAAAGAGCAACTTTTGTCTATTCGATTTCTTCATAGCTTGTGTCGTTTGTCCAAAAGTTTAATTTGTTTATTTTTAATGTTTCTTTTTTCACGAATAAAACAAATAGTACGCCTCCTATTAGAACATGATTAATATTAAATTTGTAGCTTTCTTGGGTGAACAACTTTGTCTGATTTTTTTTCATAGCTTTTGTCATTTGAACCAAAATTTCATTTTTTCATTTTTGATGTTGTTTTTTACGAATAGAACAAAAATTACGTGTTCTATAAGAAAACAATGTAGTAACCCAGAAAACCCATTCTTTTATAAATGCTGTAAAACTTTTTTCTCGATTTCACAACAAAAACCAGAAGTGGATATATGCCCTTTTGAAAGTAAACTCCTCATTCATTATATTTATGGACAAGTGTCTAAGAATGCCTCTCTTCAACGAAGAAGATGTGAATCTCGAAACAGTAAGGGTACGTGGGTTAGCGTTAGCAGATAATAAGGTTTGTTTGGCCTAATCGATCGCAGACTTGCAAGGAATGTTAAATAAGCTAAATACGAGCATGAAGAGCATGGTCCTCAAAATTAACATAAATATAACAAAAATTATGGTATTTGAAGGGAAGAATGAGAAAACAATATGCAACATTGTCTCAAATAATGAAGGAATAGAACAAGTTGATAAGTACGTATATGTGGGTAGCCTATTCACTAGTGATGGAAAGATAGATGGACAGTTAGATAGAGACGTGAACGAAGGTAAGAAGGTTATCAATAGAGCAGGGTCCATCATCAGAAGTAAAAATATATCATTTAAAGCTAAAATTGCAATATAGAATTTTATATTTGTACCGACTGTGCTATACGTAGCGAGATATGGACCTGTCAAGAGAAGGCTAAGAGTAAAATTAACGCGATTGGCATGAAATCTCTGCTCAAAAAATGCCAGAAAACACTAATGGACAAAGTGAGTAACGAGATAATTATCAAAGAATGTGGTGCAGAAGAGACACTGGTGGACATGTTGGCAAGAAATCGGTTAAGATGGTTCGGGCAAGTTGAGAGAATAAAAAATGAACGACTAACGAAACAAGTGTATGAAGGTAAAGTAAATGGCAGTGTGCCCAGAGGCAGGCCGCGGAAAGAATGGTTAGAAAGTGTGAATGAGAACCTAATTCGAAGAGACATAAGCCATAGAAAGACGGCAGCTTGCTTGAAAAAATGCATGGACGTAAAGAAAGCTAAAGAAGTATGGCAGGACAGAAAAGTGTGGCGAAAAATAGTTTATAAAAAGAGTGTCAGTAGAGGTAATGGCGCCTGAAACAAAAGACCTCGGATACTAATGGGTCAAAGTGGGGAACTTCACATAAAGACTTTGTGAAGCTCTTCACTTGGGGTGATCGCTAGAGAGATTAATCAGAAACCTGGGTTAGAGCAGTGTTTGTGAACAAACGTGCTATTTAAATGAATAACACGAGAATTCTCAATCAATCTAAAAAATCAATACCTCCTTCCTCACATCACTTCCTTCCTCACCGAATGAGTCACGCCTACCCCGAAAGGGAAATAACCGAATAGTATAATAATAATAAATGCATTGAGAGGTTCCTCATAAAACCTTTTCTTACATGGTCAAAAAATCCCCCTGAGTACGAGTATCTTCGGTAATTTTCGAAAACATGGTTATTTTTTCTTCAAATTTTTTATAAATATTATCATTATTTTTCAACTAAAAATTTTTAAATAATTTTTGGTATCTTTGAAAAAAATCAAACTTTTTTTCTCGCTACACTTTTTATTTTCTCATCCTGAATGAGAAGGTATTTATTTCGTAAAAATTAACTTCCCCAAATTTTCGTTTTGTTTTTTGTCAGAACAATGAAGAAGTTTTAAAAAATCAATTCCACAATTTTAATGTTTTTGTCTATAACCACTTTTGTAAATAATAAGAACCGTGTATTGAAAACGCTATTCAAGGTATTTATGCTGACTGCGGTAAAACGTTTATAAAAAGTGATACTTGTAATTTCTTGAAAATAATCACCTTTCACGATATTTTTTAATCTTTAACCCTCACAAACAAAAATTCTTTATAAAAAAAGGTTATTGCGAATCAATTTCACGAATAATGAACAATGTTAATAATGCTCGGTAATATGTATTACTGTTGCAATATTTTGCAACAGTTTTAGTCAAAGTTATAACACTGGTCAGGCCTGAAAGATTTTTTTATTAAAAAGCAAACGTTCTAGATTGAAGAATATTTCAGAATATTTCTTTTTTTTATATAGAGATCTGACCTCGAAATAGACTAATGCACAAGTTAAAGATTTTTTCGAGCAATGGATTCTGAGATACAACATTGAAAATATGTCAAAGATACCAACAATTATTTTAGAAAAAACTTTTTTTCACGAAAAATGAAATTATTTGCAAAAATTGTTTTAACAAAAAACTGACGGGTTCTCAAGAAAATATCCAGGATATTCGTAATCAAGATACCTTCTTTAACCTTTTAACAAAAATTATGCCAGCAGGGTCATCTACAGAAGTTCTAGTGACGACTGGACTATTTGAAGTCTTCTTAATTGTAAAGTTTTCAATTGAACTCATTTTATTTAGAGCGGAAGCAATTCCAAATTTTTCAATTGTACTATTTGAACAAATTAAAAACCGAATTAACTTCAACTCGGACAGGCAGGCCATGCTTAAGTCACAGAATCATTTACCACTCAAATATGATATTTTTCAAAGGAAAATTGCAAAACAGTTTAAAATTTAAAAAATGGTGGCTATTTTTCTAAAAACATTGAAATTTAATTTTCTGAAACCCCCCACCGTTTTATTTCTAGTTTCGTACAAATATGAAGAATTTCATGATAGTCCTCCCTGTGCCCAATACTTGGAGAAAACAGAGAATTTTTTTCTCAACTTATTATAAAATGAAGCCATATCCCTTTTTTGGTTAGCGTTACTCACTTGGTTCTAGTTTTGTTATACTGTCGGGATCAAGGAGTTCATATGAAGTATACGAGGCGGTAAAAGGGGGGGGGGAGATTTAGGTTTATAAATTGATCTAGAATTCCCGTGTTGTTTATTGAAATACCAGGTTCGTTCCGCAACACTACTCCGACCCAGGCCACGGATCAATCTCTCTAGAAAGCACCCCAGGTGAAGAGCTTCACAAAGTCACCGTATGAAGCTCTCGACGCAGGCCCATCATTATACAAGGGCTTTCGTTTGAGGAGTCTCTTACTCCACTGACACTCTTTATCATGCATTCCTTATCAACTATTTGTCCATATATTTTTTTATGCAAGCTTTTGTGTTTCTGTGGCTTTTAATATCTTTTCGACTTAGGACCTGAATCACACTATCCCACCATTCTTCCCTCGATTTGCCTTTGGGTACGCTACCATTCACTTTACCCGAATATACTTATTCCGTTAGTCGTTCCTCTTCAATTTTCTCAAAATGTCTAAACCATCTCAACAAGTTTTTTTCATTCTTTCCAAACAGTGTTTCCTCCATACCACATTCTTTGAGAATCCTCTCATTACTGAATTTGTCCATTAGCGTTTCACTGCATACATTGCACAGGAATTGTATGCCAACCACGTTATCCTTTTCTTCGTAGGTCCAGGCCTCGCTAACGTGCATCACAGTGGGTAAAAGTGAAGAATTGTGCTGTAAATTCACATTTTTTGCCAAAAATACACAGGATGCAGAAGCAGTCAAGAGGAACAAAATTGCTTTCATAGAATAGATCTAGAAAAATGTGGCTTGACACATTCTTCCATCTCGATTTATTTTCGAAATTTTTGCGAAAATATGTTTCAAATCTTTTGCTATTTAGTTTCTCCCAACAACACAATTTGACGGTGTGACAGAAAACCAAGAAGAACATAAGTTAACAGTTTCAACAACTTTTACATCAAACTTTTTTCTTCGATGTCGATATTTTTTACATAATTAATACTCTTAATTTTTTGTAACCTACTGCATTATTCTTTCACCAATTGTTCGATTAAGTCGTTTTTATTTCCATCATATCGTAAAATCGTATTGTTATAAAAAAAAAAATCTTAAAGGTTTTTGTACATATTTTCGGAAAAATCTCGAAAATAATGTGAGAGAGACAAAAGTGTCAAGAAAAGTTTGTATATACCTTTTCTAGAGAAATAATTTTGTTCCCTTGACTTTTTTCGTATCATGTACAGTTTTGGCAAAAATGTGAATTTTCGTTTTTCAGACAAAAAAAGTTCTGTTTTCTCTCTAAGACATGCATAGGACAAACTGTTATGAAATATACTCTCTATATTAGGATTATTCAAGAAAAAAAGTGAAGAGAAAAAACGATGAGTTTTGCTTTTGAAAATTGACTTTGACTGTTTTCAGAAAAAGGAGAAATAGTATTTGAATCAAAAAGACAGTTATGAATATCCGTATTAGATTTTTCAAAATCACACTTTTAAGAAAAATCTTGACTATTTGTTGTTAATCTGCGCTTTTAAATTTCAAAATTCAAATACTCTTAATTTTGTCAACAAATATTTTTTGGCAAAACGTTTAGATAGATGTTGTTTTAATCTGATTGAAAAACTACATATTTGAGTGGAAAATATTGTTGTGAATTGAAGATGCACTGCCTGCGTAATTTGAAATGAATACGGTCTGAAACATTTCAAAATTCCGAAATAATAATTTTATAGAAGTGGCTGTGCAGACATGATTACGTTTCTATAGATTAGATTATAGATAAACTATAGAGTGTATTGATGGACGTCAATGCACCTATTCCATCAACACCTGTTCCTTCACCTGACAACCACCTATGCGGGGGTTCACACTCAAAGGGTGCTTCGCTATGCTATATTACTGGTAAAAGTAATTTGCTTTTACGCCACATTTTTACGACCTGACACTAGGCAACAATTGAACGTAACGTATAATTCGGTAAATTATAGGCAGTCTGTCATAATTCAACACGAGCATTACTCCACACTCAAAAAGGTCTTGCTACACGATTAATAATTATTTTTCAGCTGAGATAGAATGATGCATTATATGTTACAATTGAGGAGTAAGCGAACAAAACGTGATAAATCCATTTTTTTCAATTAAGGTAATGATTGTATGTAAGATTAGAATATCATTAATTCGATTATTAAACTCAAGTTGGCAAAAAAATCTGCTCGGTTTCAAAGTCTATTCATAAAATAGAACAAATTTGTTCATCAATTTTTATTCCTGATTACAGAATAATTACGTGAATATGTCAAACTTTTTGAAGACGTGAACATTTTTTAAAATTCATAAATCCTTCTCAATATAGTTTATCTTATAATATATAATTTCACAAAACCTAAATTAAAAAAAAAAAGTGAAAGTTTAGTATATTCATGTATAAAATTATCTTCTGATTTTATACGTACCCAATAGGGTGGTCCAGAAAATAAACTTTTGTTTTTTGTCGTTCGACCCCCTCCCCCCACAATTTGTTCGTTTCCCGAAAAATAAATTGCATAATTCTTTTCTTTTTTTCAACTTTAATCCTTGTCCCCTGGCTTTTGAAATTAACATAGGGGGTTAAATGGGAAAAGCTCGATTTTCACAAAAATGGAAAGGAGTAGCAATTGTTATAAACTTTTTGAGAATTGAAGTATAGTCACCACTCATGGAATGTTTAAGGAATAATATCCACCCAATAACTTTTATTTTTGACCTCCAGCAAAATAGTTTTCTATCAAATTCACGATAAAGACGGTATTTATTGAAATTTTTGCACCATGAATTATTATTTTTAATCGATAAGTGGCCAGTTTCTATGTATTTTAAAACAATTTCAAATTGATTGAACATTTATTATTTGTTTAAACAATTTTTTCTCACTATAATCGTGAATAGGTATTATCTTGTGGGATAAATTATACAAAGTTGATGAACGTCAAGAGTAGTATTTCTTGTTTAACATACTTGGCAAGTATTCAAGCAACTTTCATCAGTTTAAACAATTTTTTCTCCTTAAAATCGTAAAAAGTGATTATTTTCTAGAAATAATGACACAATTAACGAATGTTGAGAGTAATAGATTTGTAAAGGATATTTGGTAATCAGTTGAACAATTTTTATTCGTTTAAACAATGTTTTCCTCTGTAAAGCGTGAAAAGTTATTATTTTCAAACGAAAATTCTAAATGAATATAAAAAATCTACACCTCCTTCCGAACACTACTACCGAGCAAGTCACGCCTACCCTGAAAGGGAAATGGTATAATAATAATAATAATAATATAATGACAGAATTAACGGATGTTAAATGTAATATTTTCCTGGAGGATATTTAACAATTTTCAAAACAATTTTGATTTCTTTCAACAATTTTAATTTGGTTAAACAATTTTTTCCGTGTAAATCGTGAAAAGTTATCCTTTTCTGCAATTAATGACACAATTAACGAATGTTAAGAGAAATATTTTCGCTTAAGATATTTTGCAATTATTTGAACAATTAATAATTATTTACCATATATTTACCATATATTGTTCAAACAATAATAGTTTGTTGGAAATATTAAATTTAACTGCTCTAAATAAAGTATAGTCTTTTTTTCTTAAAATCACCCCGTACATAATTGGATAGCGGTTAAATTTGATTTTTCAAACAAATTATTATCGTCTAAACAATATAGAGTATGCGGTCTTAGTAAAGAAAATACTGAATATTAGGCGACATAGTGTAAGAGATTTAATAAATACTAGACTGTTTTTCACTCTTTCTATGAACAGGCGCAGGTAAATGAGTATTAATTGTTGAAGTAATTGCAAAATATCTTAAGGAAAAAAATATTGCTTTTAACATTCGTTAAATGTGTCATTAATTGCGGAAGAGAATAAGTTTTCGTGATTTACAGCGAAAATTGTAAAAAGAAATTCAAATTGTTTACACAATTTTAAATTGTTCTAAAATGTTAAAAATAATTGAACTTCATTGAAATTGTCTTAAACATTTCTAAATATCCTCCAGAAAAAAATGTCACTCTCAGAATCTGTTAATTGTGTCATTAATTCCAGAAGATAATAACTTTCCATCATCCCCCCCGGGGGGGGGGGGGTTGTTTAAATAAATAACAATTGTTAAAAATATTTGAAATTATTTTGAAAATACTTGAAAACTTTATAAATAAATAATTTTATGTCACTTATCGATTTAAAATAATTCATGTTGAAAAAATTCCAAAAAAGACCGGCTTCATCATGAATTTGATAGAAAACTGCTATTTTGCAATTTTCGGGAAATTTTCCGGGCACAATAAATGGGGTTTCGAGGGGAGAGGTAATAATCAAAAGTTATTCGGTGAAAGTTATTCCTTTAACATTTCTTAAGAGGTGACTATACCTACTTTAATTCACAAAAAGTTTACAAGTACTTCTTTCTTTTAATTTGATCGAAAATCGAGCTTTTCCTATTTGAAACCCCATGTTAATTTTATAAGCCACAGGTGACGAGTTAACGTTGAAAAAAAGGACGGAATTTCTTTTTCCAGAAAATGAACAAATTGGGGGGGGGGGGGGCCTCGATCACCAAAAATCGAAAGTGAAATTTTTACAGGCATTAATTTGGACCACCCTAGTACTCAAGAAAGAAATTGTAAATTTTATATCATTAGAACTTGAATAGTCAGTGATATATGCCCCTACTGAATCAAAAGTAAATAAATCCATTTTTATTTTGTTACAAACTTTAAGAAAATTCGACTAAACATCTATATTCTCTATCGGTATAAATAGTTTTAGAATTATGATATGTTCACTAGATTCTAGAAAAATGTTCATAATGCTACAAACATTTTTGAATATTCCTCACTGAAAAATCAAGCAAAAAAATTATAGTACGATATAGATTGCAGAATACCATTTTTTGAACTGATATAGTTGTTATTTGTGTTTATAGCTGTTTCCTTAAAAATTAAAATGACTTCAGAATATAGATATTGTTTCAATAATTTGAAAGTCTTAAATATCAAAGAGAATTCCTTCTAGATCGAAGAATCGAATAATCTTTCTAAATTATTCATTTTCAAAATGTTTCGTCAAGTGTTTCTTTACTTATTTAAAATGTTCTATTAAGAAAAAGAAGAAAGTTTCTATTTTTCCAAAACACTCGACACCCTAAAGGGCCTAAAGTTAATAGAGGCCTCCAATATTTTTGGTTTGTAACAAAATTATGATTTGATTTAGTAAAATATTATTCCTCAGTAGAAAATTGATCATGCTCGTATTTTTGTAGTCAAAGAAATTGTTCATGACGCATATTTCAAACTATAATGCAGGATATGTCGCAGATCACGGACTTCGTCGGTGGAACCTAAATTATCATGCTGATAATAAATTCCCGTTTTAATTACTCATTCATGTGGGTTTTCAAATATTATTCTAAGTTCATTAGCGTAATAACTTCATTAATGTAAGTGTCGTTATATAATTACGAAACTGGTGAGACTGCGATATTCTAAAATTAAGGTTCATCAATAGACGCATATATAAACAATCAAAGCAAGGCATCTTGAAATAATGTGAAATGAGTTAAGAGCGACCTTCTTAATATAATTGACATCAATTTTGGCCTACGTAATGTTTGTAGAATAATACATTATTCTACTTGTATGTATTTAGTGAGAAACACGATCGTCCTACGCAACGACCATAAAGTGACTTCGTCCATTCCGGTTGAAAAAATTATCGAGAAAAGTCTACATGGACTCTATTAAGCATACATAAACTGCAGTTTATTGAAGTAACCTTCAAGGGGCTAAAAAATAGCGTGAAAGGTGCATAATCGCTGATACTCAACTATACTAATCTTCTTAATTAACAAAAGGGAAAAAGATTGAAGCGTTATTTTTTGGAAACGAGATTATTAACTCAAAAATTCTTTCAATTTCTTTGAAATCATTTGAAGAATTTTGTTTCAAAAAATTTTCCACTCATACGCATTTACTGTGATTGAATACTTTATTTGATAACTCTTTCTTTCTTATTATTTTACGTTTTCATTCACTTACGAATAGGGAGACACAAAAAATCCAGAAGTGAATTTTTGTTGAGGGAAATTTTTAAATGCGAAGGTCAATTTTTTCGCATCGAAACAAAAAAAAGATACAATAAAGTTGACATGGTTACCATACACAATGTGGCGGACAAGTATTACCAAGTGAAGGAAATTTTGTTGCAGTTACGTGTAAAGATGACTCTGAAATCGGGGTTTTCTGTAAAAGGATCCCTATAATGTGGGTCAAAATACTATTGAATAACACTGATGTTATTATTATTATTATTATTATTATTATTACACCATTAAGCCTTTTCCCTTCCGGGGTAGGCGTGACTTGTTCGGTTGGAAGGTAGTGAAATAGGTATATAGGTATGAGGTTGATCGGTATATGGGTATAGGGTGGATGGGTATGTAGGTGTTATGTATAGATGTTTTAGATTGATCTGGAGTTCTCGTGTTATTTATATAAATGACACGTTCACTCCGCAACACTGCTCCGACCCAGGTTGCTGATCAATCTCTCTAGCGATCACCCCAAATGAGGAGCCTCACAAAATTATTATGTATGGTTCCCCACTTGGGCCCATTAGTATCCAAGGTCTTTGTTTCAGGCATCATTCACTCTATTGTCACTCTGTTTATAAACTATTTGTCGCCACATATTTCTGTCCTGGCATACTACTCTAGCTTCATTCACGTCCATGCATTTTTTCATGCAGGCTCTTGTATTTCTATGGCTTCTTATGTCTCTTCGTATTAGTGTCTCATTCACAGATTCTAACCATTCTTTCGGCGGTCTACCTCTGGGCATTTTGCCATTTACTTTACCTTTATACACTTGCTTGGTCAGTCGTTCATCTTTCATTCTTTCAAGATGTCCGAACCACCTTAGCTGATTTCTTTCCCATATGTCAACTAGTGTCTCCCCTGTACCACATTCTTTGAGGATTGTCTCGTTTCGTACTTTGTCCGTCAGTGTTCTCCCGCATATTATGCGCAGAGGTTTCATGCCGATCGCGTTGATTTTACTCCTGTCCTTTTCTTGACAGGTCCATGTCTCGCTACCGTATAGTACAGTCGGTACGAAAATAGAGTTATGTATGGCCATTTTAGCTTTTTTTGATATGTTTTTATTTGTGAGCATGGACCTTGCTCTACCGATAACCTGCTTACACTTATTTATGCGCCTATCTAATTCCCCATCTATTTTTCCGTCGTTAGTGAATAGACTACCTAGATATACGTACTTGTCAACTTGTTCTAATTTCTCATCATTTAGGACTATGTTGCATATTGTTTTCTCACTTTTTCCCTCAAACCCCATGACTTTCATTTTATTCACGTTAATTTTGAGGTCCATGTTCTTCATGCTTGTATTAAGTTTATTCAACATTCTTTGCAAGTCTTCGACTGATTCTGCCATAACAATCTTGTCATCCGCGAAAGCCAACCCACGTACCTTGACGGTTTCGAGATCTACACCTTTTTCGTCGAAGAGGGCAGTTCTAAGACACTTATCCATGAATATGATAAATAGCCACAAGGACATAACGCATCCTTGTTTCACGCCTTGCATAATATCGAACCATTCACTCTTTTTCCCATTTACCCTTACACTCGCTTTACTACCTGTATATATTGTTTTTATTGCTTGTAGGAGCCCTTCATTCACTCCATACTCTTTAAGGACTTCCCAAAGTTTACTTCTATTTACCGTGTCGAATGCTTTTTCTAGATCGATAAATGCACAGAAGACTTTCTTTCCTACTCTCAAACTTTTTTCTGCAACCTGTCTTAGGCTAAATATCTGATCCGTACATGATCTTCCTGGCATAAATCCACTTTGGACTTCCCATATTTTCTCTTCTGTAATTTCCATTACCCTACGGATAAGTATTTTTGAGTATATTTTACTTACGGTACTTAGTAGGCTGATACCTCTGTAATTACTGCAGTTGCTTTTATCTCCTTTTCTTTTGTATATTGGTACGATAATCGCTTTTCTCCAATCGTCTGGGACTTCTCCCGTTTCGATACATAAATTTATTAATTCGCACAACCTGTGAGGTATGTATTCGCCACCGTATTTAGGCATTTCAGCGCTAATATTGTCTATACCCGCAGCCTTACCGTTTTTCAAGTTCTTAATTATATCTCTGACCTCAATGACACAGACTTTTTCAATTGGGTTTTCTAATGCATTATCTTCTATGTCGCAGTTTTGTTGTCCGATATTTTTTTTTCGAATTTTTATGGGGACACCCCAGATATTTGTTGGAATCCACACAAAAATAAATCCATTTTTTTTTTGTTTTGAAAAAAAAATTATATTCAGGATGCCGCAAGCCCCATGAAGTTTAACATGTATTTCCCATAAGAAAAAAAGACGTTTTTGTAAATCTTATTCAGAATCCTCAATATTATCTCAATCAAGTTGAAACCTGACATTTCTCTTCGCAATTAGCCATGGAGTACGAATAAAATATCACTCTTCAAATACCAACACCATAAGTCGGTTTTATAGGGTCCCAAAGAAACCCCATACGTAAAAAGTTGGGTTTTGTGAGTTTTTCGCGGTAATTATGACTTTTTTCCGGTTTTTCAGTGAAAATTATTTCTGGCACATAAAAGACCATTTCATACTGATGATTAGATGTTCACATAAATTGTTTAAAGAATTTAATATTGTTTTTAGCAATTTTCCTATAGAATGGAGTTAGAAAGACGCGGTTTTTTTTTACAAATTTTCCATTTGTTGACCAATTTTCCATTTGTTGACCAATTTTCCATTTGTTGACCAATTTTCCATTCGAGGAAGTGATAGTTTATCAGTGTTAACAGGAATGATTGTTCAAACAATTTATTATTAATGTTAATAATATTCTATTAGAAAAATGCTACAAAACTGCAGTTTAAAAAAAAATCACTTTCCATCAAATTTTCAATTAAGATAAGATAAGTAATTAATTAGAGTCAAGAAAATTAATTGTTTAAACAATTTATTATAATTATTAATAATATTATATTTGAATAATGCTAGAAAGATGCGGTTTTTTCTTTAATTTCTGGCTTTCTGTCCAATTTTCATTTGGATTGAAGTAATAATGAATTCAAGTTAACAAAATAATTGTTGAAACAATCTATTATCATTGTTAATAATATTCTCTGTGCTTAATTGGTAGAATGTTGCGGTTTTTTCTGAAATTTTCAACTGTTTGTCTATTTTTCACTAGGCGTGACTTAATAATTAATTATATTTAGAAAAATAATTGTTTAAACAAACTATTATTATATGACTATCTTCATCTATATCAGTGCCTGATAGTTGCGGTTTTTCGGCAATTTTTACCTTTCTGTCCTTATTTCAGTCAGTGAGGTAGCATTTAATTTAAGTTAACAAAAAAGTTGTTTAAACAATTTAATACTGTTTATAACTATATTTTCTTAGGTAAGTGCAAGAAAGTGGCAGTTTTTTCTAAAATCTATAACTTTGCATCGCCTTTTTATTTATGAACAAATAATAAGTCAACCACAACAAAAATGATTTTTCGAACGGTATTGTTGTTTTAAGTGAATTATTTTTGCTCTTTTTCCAATGCTTAAAAAAAATCAATTTAAAGAAAAAAAGCTATTTTACACAAGAGGCAAGAACAAAGAATAGAATAAATAGGAATAGGTGGAGGGACCAGGTCTTTAAATGACTTGCAGTAAAAATTGTTTCTGACTTTCGTCTCTAGTAAGAAGAATTAAATTGTTTAAACCAATTTTTTGTTAAATTTAATTAATTACTACCTCACTAAGTGAAAAAAAGGACAGGAAGGTATAAAATTGCCGAAAAACCGCAACTATCAGGCAACGATATATGTAGATGAAGATGGTCATGAACAATAATAGTTTGTTTAAACAATTATTTTTGCTAAATATAAATAATTATTCAGTCACGCCTAATGAAAAATAGACAAACAGTTGAATCTTTCAGAAAAAACCGCAACATTCTACCAATTAAGCAAAGAGAATATTATCAACAATGATAATAGATTATTTAAACAATTATTTTGTTAACTTGAATTAATTATTACTTCACTCCAAATGAAAATTCGACAAAAAGCCAGAAATTAAAAAAACCGTATCTTGCTAGCATTATTCAAATATAATATTATTAATAATTATAATAAATTGTTTGAACAATTAATTTTCTTGACTCTAATTAATTACTTAACTTATCTTAATTGGAAATTTGACTAAAAGTGATTTTTTTAACTGCATTTTTGTAGCATTTTTCTGAGAGAATATTATTAACATTATTAACAATTTGTTTCAACAATCACTTCTGTTAACATTGATGAACTATCACTTCCCTCTAATTGAAAATTGTACATCAACTGGAAAATTCGTGAAAAAACCACGTCCTTCAGCAAACTCCATTCTATGAGAAAATTTCTAAAAACAATAATAAGTTGTTTAAACAATTCATGTGAACATCTAATTATCAATATGAAGTGGTCTTTTATGTGCCAGAAACAATGTTCTTTGCAAAAACCACAAAAAAAGTCATAATTAGCGCGAAAAACTCGCAAAACCTATTTTTTCACTTATGGGATTTCTTTGGGACCTATAAAACAGACTTCTGGTTTTGATATTCGAAAAGTGATATTCTATTCCTATTCTACGGCTAATTGTGAAGAGAAATGTTGAGTTTCAACTCGATTGTGATAATATTGAGGATTCTGAATAAGATTTACATAAACTTTTTTTTTTCTTATTGAAAATACGTGTTAAACGTCATGGGGCTTGCGGTACCTCTAAATATCATTTTGTTTTAAACAAAAAAAATTGATTTGTTTTTGTGTAGATATAAGTTCACTTAAGATCAAAATAAAATCTGCTTTCTTTTGAATAATTTTATGCACCAGAATCAGAGCATAAACAAAATTCACAAATCAAAATAATATTTCCAAACCACCTCCTTTCTGATTTATTAGAGACAACTACATAACAACAACGAAATAGGGAGAATTTTTAAATTTTCTTAACTGAAGCCGATAAATTTTTACCTCAATCTGTCGATCGATTTTTTTTTTCAATTTTGTACAAAGCATGTTTTTAAACATTAGCAATTCTAAGAAATATATGATTTTTCTGATTATTTTTTTTCTTATTCGCCCAGGAAAAAAGAATCGACCATATAGCCACCGCCGATTCAGGAAAATTGCGTTGAATTATTTTTCATTTTTTTTTTAATCGGAGACATTGAAACGCAATTTACCAGCTGAGTTTCTTATATTTCAGACAACTCAGCCAGTAAATATAGTTCCGATTTCAAAAACTAAAAATAATTCAACGAGATTTGCCTGGATTGGTGGTGGCTGAATGGTTGCCGATTGAAATGATTAAAATTCTCGTGAATCGGCATTCTTAAACTCTCCGATTCAAATAATTTCCATTTAAACGATTTTAGTTTCCTAAGCGGAAAATGTAATAATTTCAATAGTTTGGTTCAAAATCAACAAAAAACAAAGGTTTTTGAAGGTAAAGTGTTGTATGGAAATAAATAAAACAAAATTTTTATGTAACACTGATTGTTCAACATTTGTTATTTTTTAGTCACACAAACATAGAAAATTACTCAATATAGGTACTAATTAAAATTCACCCATTTAAAATTTTGTCAATACAATTAGGAATCACTGAACTGCAGTTTTTAATGAACTAAACGTAGCATCAACACTAGATACAATAAATCATGTTTTTGGCCCTAATCCATTTGAAATCAGGCAGGTTCTATACTTATCGCAGAATCTCTCAGCGACCAAATATATTGCTTTTAAGAGAAAATCGAGTGATAATTATTTAACTGAACGCCAGAAAAAATTGAAAATTAAGAAAGTGGCAACGATTTGTTGGGAAATATAAAATGTCAATTTTCACAAAAAACCCTCACTTTTATTTTTTGGTGAATTTGGTCTTATATAAGGAAGACAATTTACGAATTTTATATGGACTTGATCATTTGTGTGGCCACGAGAATGATGTGACCAGAAAATGAATTCTCACATTTTTCTTCAAAACAACGACAGATTAAAATAAAATGCAGAGAAAAAAATGGGCTCATTCCAAAAAGTTGTACAGAAAATATCTCTCACTATTTTTTGATATCTTGCATAGTTTACGGGAAAAATTCGAAAATTATATTTTGAGAGAAAAAAAGTTCTCTTAACCAGAAAAATAACTTAGCCCTTCTAATACTCAAAGGATATCTTCCTTATACAAGGCCAAATTCAATATGAAATTGGCAAAAAAATATATAAGTTTCGGTTCTTTTTGTATGAATCAGTTTTAATTTTGCAATCAAGTGTCGTCGCCACTTTGTTAATTCAGATATTTTTTCAAACTTTCCCACGGATTTCAAATAACGGACGAAAATCGTTAACTTCTGCGCACATATGATATCAACCTTTTTCTCGCTCTTTGCTTTTTTAGAAATATATGTAATTAAAACTGTCACGTGATTGGGTCAAAAATACCCGCCCTCCCCCACATGACAGACCGTAACGAAACACGAAACCCCTAACCCCCTTTTTAATTTTACGTAATATGTGAATGATCCCTAACATTCTGGGTTTGATTCAAATATAAATTAAAAATTAATTATAACGTTCATTAGGCGTATGCTTAAAAAATAGGAAACAATATGTTACTCAGCTGAATTTATTCAGAAATTGTCAAATTTATAGTTTCGTTCCCATGAGCAAAATGTATTGTTTGATCCCGGTAAGAAGGCTTGAATAGAATAGGATTGAAAATTGCACTTCCTGCGAATGCCCGATTTCTCCTCCGTTCTCTTATATCAGAAACAGTAATAGAAGGAAGCAACTGCTATCCTGTTAATTCATTTAAAAAAATATAATTTTCTGGCTATCTCTAATACTGGAAGCAGTAAAAATAAAATGTAAAATTGAATCATCATCAATTCACCCCGGAAGAAAAGCAAACCCGTATATTGAATGTAATTCGAAATCGTGAGAAAGGTTTCAAATGTTCATAAATATTTCATAATAGTATACAATTTTTATTGTAGAATGATGTTATAAAAATAAATTAATAAAATCCTTTTTTATCAATAATGTTAAATATACAAATCTGCATCTGAAGCAACCATGGCAGGAATGATGGTTTTCATAATAAATTATTGGTACATGTAAATTGTAGAAAGTAAGTAATGAAAATTCTCAAACGAAGTAACAATTACGTAATTGTTTTTTTACACGAAAACTATGTACAAATAATTTATAATCTTTGTACCCTAAATTCCTTTTGCAAGAAAATCAATCTTTGTTCCACTAGAATTAGAGAAGTATTATCTATATAGAAGAATATCTCATATCGCTGCATTATTTAATCAAATAGAAATTGTTGAAATTTTCGAACGAAATAGCAATAGGTTACATATCTGCAAACTTCGCGAAAAATATTTAAATGATTAGTCTCACGTATCTGTGATTAATTATCGCAGTATTCACGATAATAATACAAGTGATTTGCAGTAACCTGTTTAGTTATTATTTCCCTGCAATTTCTTAATTAAGAATACAAATTTTAGAAACAATTTCCAATCACAGAAGAATGTCTCATTACATAGAAACTCTTAAAAATAAGTATGAACAACTTTAAAACGAATGAAGCTAAGTTACAACAACTTTGAAACTATTAAGGCTGAACTAGAGAAATTTGTAAATGAAATAATATCTTATTGTTACATTTGTATGCAACACGCGAATCTTATATTTCAGTGTATTAATAGAAATCGTATTCCTTGGTTGTGACATTATTTTTATCGGCTTCTGAATTATATTTGGTGATGGCAGGAGTAAAATTGTTTCTTTGAATGTTTTATAACTGTTTTAGATACAATTCTTTTTTTTAATCAATTGACTTTATTAATATTTATTAATAACAGATTTTATTGACTTTTTCCTCTACTGAAGAATTTTCAATTTATTTAAGATAACTAATTTTTCAAAAATATGTCAATTATATTTGGAATTTCGGTATCACAAAATGTATTATACTCAATGCAGTTCTTTATTCGAATGAAGGGTAATACATTACATATAAAACCAATTCAAATTTCTTGAATTCAAATCACTTGATCTCTCCGCAGTGCAAACTTGAATTCATTTAAGTAGGCCCTTCGAACTTATATTCAAAAATATATAATTTAAGCAATTTTATGCAATCTAACCAGCATCATGTAATACGAGAGATATGTCATTAATGCTATGTTAATAGCCGGAAATTACATTTTTGAGATAAACTATTCTATTTTTGTACATTGAAACCTAGAGGGAAAATCAGGTATTAAAATTAATAGAATTATCTCTGCTTTGACTCTGCTCTGAATTTAATTTGAGTATAATTATCGGAATCTTTACATTGGATCATTAAGAGAATTAAAAGAAAAATATCATGCAATTGATAAATATTCTGAAAAGGAAATATGTAAATGTAAATTTATTTTTAAAAGACGTAACAATCTCTGCGCCTTATGAATGCAGTAAATTGTATTTCAGCGTTGGGCGGGTTGCTTCTCTAGTGAAAGAATTCATTAAAATGTTTGTTTGGTTCAGACTAATGTAATTTCGGGTTTGATGTATTTAATTTTTTCCAACTAAAGTGTTCATTTCACTCGATCAAAAAAAAACATGTTTTTTGCACATTTAACAAAAATTATAAATTGAGAAACAAATTTTATTTTGAATTTATAATTTTATATCAGTGTTTATAAGTAATAACCGCATATATAACAAATTTGGCCGAATTTTAGAACTATGTAATAGGAAACACTTTTTTTTTATTTTTAAATTTTGAATTTTCAAATCCAAAGATTGAACAGAAGTTATTGTCCAATCAAAAAAAGGGTTTTCGGCTGAAAAATTGCTATGGGTGGACAATTTTTTAGGGTATTAGCATTTTTTATCAGAAGAAATATTTGGAAAACCAACCGCCCTAATATATACTAATTAAATATTAAAATTTACTAGAATCTCATTAGGACAGGATTAATTGAATAGGAAAATTATTTCAATTGCATATTCTTAGAACACTTTAAAATCACATTATTCAACAATTAATACAAATGATTAATAATGTATAGAAAAAACTTTTATTTTATACTTACGATATAATACTATACATGTATAGGTAAATGCAAAAAAAATCTTTTAAAATTGTTTAATGCAGGACAGATAGAAAAATTTGAAAATTTGAAAATAATGAATATTTTCACAATTTATTTGATTTTCACTTCAGCGTTTCAAAATATTCTCTCATTTTATAGCATGGTAAATTAATATGAACGTTACCGGACATTTTATAAAATCCATTATGCAGAATAGAGGGATCATTATTTACGGTAATTTATAATCAACGGTGATAAATTGGTTTTTAACTATACCTCCATTAATCAATAACATTATTAGTTACATTGCGGTTCTCAAAAAGTATAATTAAATTTGTATTTTTCAAAACCTATGTCCTTTCGAGCTTATAGTAAATAATGTTTGATCTCTGTTGATTGAATCGCAGTTTTTAATTACAATAGTTGTTGGATTATAACCAAAACAAATTTTTATAGTGGAGGGACATTTTCTCCAGGCAGTATCAGAGGATCTCATTTTCAATTTCCAGAACTGGGGCCTTTTGCTGCTGTTGTGCTGAAAAAAAAACAACATAAATTATAAATCAAGAACATTCGAAAATTTTAATTTTGAAGTCATAATATAATTAATTGAAATCTATTATTTACTAATTTGCTGGAAAATATGAAAACTATTCTAAAAGCAGGTGCATTAAATTTGTGTTCGGTACTATTAATAGAAGAGAAAAGTTTTTCAGAAAGTAGAAGGAAAATACTTTTTTACAGGTTCTTTGAGATTGTAGCAAGATGTTTCACATTTGTATCGCAAAAAAGGGTTTCCACACGATGAGCAATCAACATTTTGCTGAAAATCAGATATAATAATTTAAATACACTTTTCAATTCAAAATATATATATAGATTAATAATAAGTCGAATAACTTTTTTCATGAAATATACAAGAATAAAAATTTTTGTTCGGGAATTAAATAATTTCATTGATCACGCTGAAAACAATTTCTCAATTGCCACAATATTTTTTTAGAAATCCAATCAAGAAAGTTTGGTTATGTTATTAGAAAATAAATTAGGTTAACTTGAATTAAAAAATGTCTCGATAACAGTTATACTTGAGATTCTTGATAGCAGGTACACGGTTGAGGATAACAGCAGCTTCCTCCAATTGGTCCTGGACCAAAGCCTATTGTAATTTGAGGCAATAGAGGCCAGGGAAAGCAGTTACATCCAGCTGTGAAATAAATTTTTACTAACTGCAATTGAATGATTTAGCTACATAAAATTATTTTTGTTTTGTTAATGCATTTTAAGTTTACAAATAAATAGCGATAATAATACGCTATTTATTTTAATAAGAACACCATAGGATCAAAATGTTTGTATTATATTTTGTGAATATTCCTTCACTTCTACTGAGACATTAATCTCCCCGAGAATCTCCCTTTTCTGTAAAAGTTTGATTATGGGAAACAAATGTTCTCTAGCCACCCAGGCGGAAAAATTATACATAGTGAGATATACTATATAAAGTTTGATCCACTACGTATAAACTATGTATATATAATTGTTGCGCCTGGGAAATTTTGAATTTCACATGTTTCATATATCCGGAAAATCAAAAATTGCTATAGATATTTACAAAGCTTCTTACATTGGCTTAACAATGTTTCATATTATAAATTGAAAAATATAGGTGAAAAGGTATTTAAAAAGAAAATATAACACACTTACGACACATACAATTGGATTTCTCTGATCCGTGAGGAAGATTTGTTATGATATTATTTATAGTTATTTTTGAACTAGTATTATTCTCTGTTTCAGGCAAATGTTCTGGTGTTGTTAACGGCCCTGTTCCAGGGCTACGATTTGTACTGTTATCATTATTATTATTATTACCATCATTAATATTATTTTTGCAATCTGTTTTATTCAAATCAATTTTAATATTGACGTTTGTGGTGATATTGGGAACTATAGAGTGACCACCATCATTACAATTTCCTCCTGAACAATCGTATTCCGTTTCCGTGACTTTGGAATATGTTTCCGTTATCTTTTTCTTGCAACGTGTGTAACAATCATGCAAACACTTTGATGATGTGCAGTTGTTCGCCGTGCAGTCCTCTAAACAACTTTTACCCGATCCTGGAATAACATTTTCAACATATGACAACCATATCTAATGTTCGTATATATAATCATACTCATGCATCACTGGCTTCCCTTGCCATCATGTTGCCTTTTTTGCTTATGTAGACCAACTGTTTTCTTAAGAAAACAGAAGAATGTTTTCAAAACTTGAATAGTCATTAGCAAGAGTTATGCATATATTTCACAGAAAAAGTATATTTTGCCCTCAAATTCATATGTGGGCGTCCGTATTAAAAGGGTCCTTATGGCCGGTTCTATTTCAGGAGATATTCGCGTTTTTCTAAGTCAGGGTCAAAATGATTACTTACGCATTTAAGTGAGGGTTGTTATTAGGACCGAGAGACAATACTGGATCTAGTGGCGCTATACTCATGTCCCGAAAGCAACCGGAAGTAGTTATATTTTATGTTTGAAAAAAGGTATAATAGGCGCGTTTATAGAACTCACACGCCAACTTTAGATGCCTTTTTCTCGAAAAGCGGTGAAAATGCTCTGGCGACTCGTTGTTCAACCTAAGGGGTTGGTCTTGGCCTTCCATTTCCGAGAATTCATCCAGCTATATGACCCTATACGACATACGTAATTCCATACCGGCCATACGGGCCCGTTTCATGCGGACGACCACGTCTATAGATTCTTTGAAGGTTGTTAAACTAGCCTCAGTAAAAAATGGCATCATTTTATATAAAACTAATGTCATTTTTGATCAAAAATCGTAAACTGACGTTGCGGAAGTTGTAAGTGTTTCGTGTATTTAGAAAATATAATATCACACATTATTCAGAATGTTTTAAATATACACTAGCAATGAGAAAACTGTTTTGTTTAGGACAATGACAACAAAATAGTTTCATGTGTATATGTGTAACAATATTCTTTTAATATCGCAAGTAAAATTTGGTGAGTTCAACAAAAACAGAAATTTTTTTTCTTAGCCACAACAAAACTATTAGGTGTACAAATATGTTCTACCCGTTTTAAGCAACTTTTATTTTATTTATAAAAATCTAACAAAATTCAAGAAGCCACTGGCTTCTACTATCTGTTTGCGAATAATTGATGGACTTCATGGCGAAAGAAAACTTGATCTTTTGACGCTATAAAGTCATCCAGCATTTCTCGCACTTCAGCTTTAATTTTAATTTGGTGCTCAGCTAAGCTGCTTTGTAGCGAGCAAGAAAGGTGGTAATCTGACGGGGCAATGTGTGGAGAGTAATTTGGACATGGCAGAATTTCTGATTTTAATTTTTCTATGGTTTGGCTGACCATGGAACTTCTATGTGGCCCAGTGTTGTCGTGCTGTACTGGTCTTCGCCCATGCCCAGAATATGATCTCTTTTCTTGAATTTTTTTGCCAAACGATTCCGTTGAAAACAGTAACGTTCCGTGGTCCGTCAAGCCATAGAAGAATTGAAGTGAGAAATTTTGCCGCATCCAGCTTACACTTCAGGCTTAGCTGAGCACCAAATTAAAATTGAAGCTGAAGTGCGAAAAATGGCGGATAACTTTATAGCGTGAAAAGATCAAGCCTTCTTTCGCTATGGAACCCAGAAGTTGCCTGACCCTAGTGGAAAAATCTTCTGGCGTTGATCAGTCCCAGACTAGACCGTCTAGACTCTAATCTGGCGCAGATCAGACTGTCTAGTCTGGGGCTGGCCAGACCTGTAACACTTTTGCAAAGTTTGTGGCTAGACGGTCTAGCCAGCCGCTAGTCAGCCGCTGGTCTGCCGCTATTTAGTGAGTACACGCAGAAAAAAGAACCCTATATATTACTGAAAACTAAGTTAAATCTACTGATCTTCCAAGTAAGTATATGGACAAGACGTCAGTTCAGTAAATTTTACAACTATAGGAAACTGAATATCAACTTATGTTAACGCTGCAGACTATAGTTTAAACGGCTCTATAAATTGTAAGAAAATGACAACAAAATAATTAATAAATAAAAAAACGGTTTATTCTGAGATATATTTTCGGATATACTTATAATTAATCGATATTTGTAAGTTACAACGCTTATAAGACAATTAAAATTTCGCACGCAACGGGGGGGATTTGAACGCATAAACCTGAGCACGCAAGTCGATTACCTCAACCACTACGCTATTACACGAGTTGCGATCTGTGAAATAATTTTGAAATGCATTTGTATCTAAGGTGGCGACTTCTGTAACGACTTTTGAATACGCGTTCTTGCCATTGGGGCAGACGACAAAAGTTCTCCATTTACCTCATATATCCATACAAGTCACCTGGAACAGTCGCGGAAGTTAAAATCGTCTTGCTCCAATAAACTCTCAACTGTACACGACCTGTGAATAACATTTGCGATCCAAAACTGTGTTATTTATTATAAAGCCCCTTCATTGCTGAGTGAGAATATGGAGTAATGTGACAACTGTCACAGAAATGTCAAAGTAAATGTTTTTTAGGTGATGCAATCCATCCATTGCCGATGGCGTCCTGAATTCATCGGTGGTTTAAAATTGATGTAACTAGAAACAGGAACTTATTTAAATGGTGTTAGTTTTGTATTTTGTGTAAGTGTAGATACCCTAAACATTTTTCGAAAATGGTGAGAAAATTTTAGAGAAATTTTTATGTTATGAATTGCTGACGAGTCCCAGATCTGGGCAAGACTAGACGGTCAGGACAATAACAAAAAAAAATCGATTTTGAATAGTGTTCATTTCTTATTTTGTATAATTTTAGACATCCTGGCAATTTTTCGAAAATGTTTTTAAAAATTGGGTGATTGACACTTTGAAATTTTAATGGTATGGATTGCGGACCAGTCCCAGATCTGGGCCAAACTAGACTGTCAAGACAATAAGAAAAAAAAATTGATTTTGAATAGTGTTTATTTCTTATTTTGTATACTTTTAGACATCCTGGCAATTTTTCGAAAATGTTAAAAAAATTGACTGATTGACACTTAGAATTTTGTATGGTATGGATTGCGGACCAGTCCCAGATCTGAGCCAGACTA
>CAKNXH010059675.1:0-18602 GCA_932178445.1 Andricus quercusramuli | reverse complement strand
AAAAAGTCACCTCCTCTTCGTTTTGGTTGAGAACTCACCGTCTATCCTCGGCAGAACGATTTTCAGACGGTTTTTCTCAATTTTAGCTGTTGTTCGCAAATGGAAAAATTAATTTTAATTTTTTTTAATACCTCTTAATAGTACCTTTGAAATAGGGGGGTTAAAAAAGTCACTCCCTCTTCGTTTTGGGTGAGAACTCACCGTCTATATTTGAGAGCATGGTTTTTCCGCGGTTTTGTCGCTGGAATTGCCTTAGAAAATACAGAAACGGGTTCTGTCCATTACTGTATAAAAAAAAATTAAGAATAATCTTGAAATTATAGGTATATATATAAAAGTTAAAAGTAGATCAATTTCAAGAGAGATTGATTACTAGAATTTAAAATAATAAAATAGAAACTATAGTTTAAAATGTACGCAAAAGAAATAGATATATATCTCCTAAAAATAATTTTTGTTCCCTCGGTTTAAAATGTGCTACTTCAGCAAATCCGCTAACGAAGGTTTTGTTACCTGAAACATTATAAACAATTTAAATCACAATATGAATTTAATTTGAAAAAAAATCACTGTTTATTATTCAAAAGCTCAATGTGTTAGGTTAGAATTTAAAATACATAATTGTTGAAATACAATTCAAATAATTTCAAACATTTAATTGTAAAACGACAATTTCAAAATAACTTCAAAATAGACATATGTATAACATTTGTACACATTTAGCTAAAAATAGAAAACAATTTTTATCGACTTAGTTCAATATGCATTTGTACTGTCTTACTGTTATAAATACGTTTTTTCTTATCTTTCGCATCTTTGGTTACATTTTTCATGTATTGCATACATTTTAAGCCGAGGGGTACACAACTCCTGCAATCGGTGTACACAGTTCATTGCAATCACCCTGTTGTCACCTTGCAATCACTTCAATCGCATTGAAATTTTACAGTGCAATCATGCAATCGGTGTACACCGAATTTTAAAGTTATGTACCCCTCGTTTTAAGCCTAAAAAACTACAATTTCAGTAAGTTCAAAATATACATATGTATAACATTTGTAAACATTTAGCTAAAAATAGAAAACAATTTTTATCTACTTAGTACCAATATGCATTTGTACTGTCTTGCTGTTATAAATACGTTTTTTCTTATCTTTGGCTTCTTTGGTTACACTTTTCATACATCTTGTATAAATGTTTAGCCTAAAAATTGCAAACTGACGAATTATATTCGATTTCAGCTTGTGGCAGTCTGGTAAAAAGAAAGTTGACTTCCCAAATTCATGGATGAAAAAATTACGCAAATCAGCATTGGCAACAGCTGCTGCAGTGCTAATATTGGCTCTGAATACTTTTTCCATTGCAATAAAGAAGTTAAACGTTCTTTCATTAACAAAAAATAAAGTTTGCTTCGCAAAAAATCTCATAAACGTCAACTTATGATAAGTACTTAAATTCTGTTTCAAAGTTCCAGCGCATAAAATGCAATTCTTACAAACTTTCTGATTTATACAAATGCTTCTTAATAAATAACCAGCCACATGATGCAGAACATTCAATCCAATATGATTCATTGTAATGTTCTGCTGATCTTGGGCAGCAGCAGGCACATTAGGATTATTAACTGAAAAACTGTTTTGAGACTCTTCCTTTTTCTTCATAATCATTTCTAAAAAATCCGGCAAAAATTGCCTATCATCTTCATCGTAACTGCTGGAAGAAATTCTGCGGATGCAATGCGAAACAGCAATTAGTTTCCGATTATTTTTAAACTGTAATGCATTTAAAATGCAATTTTTCATTCTCAAAACAGCGAAAAAATTTTCTAAACAATCATGTGTAAAACGACCACCAAAAATAAACGTAAATCCTCTCATTTCTAATAGGTAAGTTCCTAATTGGATGAAAGACGTAGTGGATATCACAATACCCTTTTGAAAGGGTTTCCAGTTACCCTTTTGATCAAATTTTAAAGAAGTCATGAGTTCTATGAACTCCTTTGAGAAGTCAATAGTCTCGTTGAATTTTTCTATATGTTTTTTGCTTAGAGCGAGAGTAAGAATTCTCGCTGTCATGATTTTGAACCATCTTGAAAATAGTTTTACGAGCCATGCTGTTGCTTTGTATTCGGGCTTATCTTCTTCTTCGGACAAAAACTGCAAGGATGTACTAACTTCGGGATTCAGCACGTGCGAGGCACTTTTTACCCTCATTTTTTGGAAATATTTGGACCTATCTAAAAGATCTTTGTTAAGTTTTGGTGCAAGTTTTAGTTGAAAATTGCTCTGAATTTGAAATAATTCATTGAAATGAGTTGAGCTTGCAGTGTTTGTTGGTAAGTTGTACATTTTGACGTATTTATCAGGTATTGTTATTGTTTCATTATTCAGCATACCTTCTTTTAAATATTTAAAAGCATGTGGTGCATCGTGGAATGTATACTAAGTATATCTATATATGTGGCGGAAGTTGACGTAAAATGGCGGAGCCAATCAGTAAACATGACACTAGGTTGCCACACTGGTTCTGGACCCTCTGTACTTGTATCTCGACTGCGAGCCACAACACAGCAGGGAACCGAACTAGCAGTTGTCTCTCTTCCTGGGTCGCTCCTCTCACTCTTATTAGTTCCACTCTCCTTACGCGAGTGGCGTTCCGAAACTCTTTTGAGACAAAGGACTGAGACGCCACTTAATTATTCGTGATTCCAAACTCCTAGCGAGTACCTCGTGGGAACGAGTAAAAACTGAAGGGAAATTATGAATTCAAATGAAGAGAAGAATCAGAGGACGCGCCCGAGGACGACGAATTCCGCCAGGTTGGTCTCTTCATTCATTCTTTCTCTTTAATTATTAATTTCTCGTTTTTCAAGGTCGTATGCCGAGCTGGTAAGCACACGCCGTCGAAATTGGTTGATTGCTGACCCCGGACCAGCTCATGCTGAACCGATCGCGTTTCTTAGAGTCATTCTAACTTGTTCGAGTCGTCGCTCGTGCCAAATTAAATGGTCCTGAGTGGGCAACGATCCACTCTTCTTATTTAATGTTTGCAGCAGTAGTAGTTATTCGTCTGTTATCCATGAAACGGATGTTAGTTTGTTTATTGATAATAACCTGACCTGTCTCTATTTGTCTTGCGTGTTATTACTTACCCAGTGACTCGGCTGGAGCTGCCGAGCAGGTAATTCTTGGACTCATCAATAATACCTACGCGAAAATAAAATATCCTCTTGATAACGTAGGCAAGAAAAAAAAGTAAAATTTTGGTAGTTTTTGTCATAAAATTGTCTAGCGCCCTTCAGGCAATCTTTGGTATTTAGTCCATAGAAAATTCAAGTAAAGTTGTTGAAATAAGTAACAATTTGTCTTTTCATTAATTCGTCTTAATTGTTAAGAATTAATTAATATTTTAAATGACACTTTAATTATTTTATTTTTGGTTGAAAATTTATCTTTCTTGATTGAAAATTCAACTTTTTGGTTTGAAAATTTATCTTTTGTAGGTGGAAATTCAACTATTTGGTTGAAAATTCATGTGTTGAGATTCATGTGATAAGAAGAAGGTTTATAATATTATTAGATCAGATATATATTTTAATCAATGTTTATATTTTTTTAAGACATCATTAATCTATCATTCTAATGTAGAGCAATTCCATGTCAAATCATCTGAAGAATTTCAGCTATTGTTAGTAATTGTGATGGAAATCTTAGAATCCGTTCTCTTAGGTGTTGAACGAAAAACCCCAAAATAGTTTTCGAAACCAAAAGCTTAGCAGATAGTCAACATTGAAAATTTTGGTACTTTTTTCTTCGACTTTCATAATTTTGGTAATTTTAGTGATATTAAGGTCTATTTTTTTGTAAATCATTCGTATTAGGATGCAGTGTTGAAAGAATATTTTTTCAACCAGAAAATTTCTAAAACTTCTTGGAATTTTCAAAAAATAATTCTGAAACAGGATTTATAAAAAACCCCACTTTTTATTTTCTTCATTTTTTATATGCATAGCTCACAATCTTCTCCACAAGTCCTATAAATATCAGAATGGGATCTCTCTCAGTTTTCGAGAAATAATTAAAAACGTACGCCAAAGCCACAAAGGAATAGTGAATAAACTATTCCTTCGTGGCCAAAAAGGTGCAAACGATGCGAAAAACCATGTGAGCAATAGACGATCACGAGAATAATATTACACTCGTATGCACGAACTTTAAGACTTCAGAGTTCTTAATTATTTCTCGAAAACTAAGGGAGCTCCCAATTCGAGATTTACAGGCCTTATAGAGGACATTGTAAGCTATCTATATAAAAAATCAAGAAAATAAGGACAAAGATTTTCAATTTTGAATATCTCTTAAGTTTTTAATTTTTCCCAAAATTATTTTGGGGTTTTTCTTTCAACACCTAAGAGAACGGATTGTAGAATTTTCATCAAAATTACTATAACAATAGTAGAAATTCTTCAGATGACTTAATATGGAATTGCTCTGTATCATTCAATATATTACCTGAAAAAATTATTATCACTAATTGTGAATTGTTAAGAAATTGTACAAAATAAATTCATGACATTTTTGTAATTCTGAATTTGTACTTTTTTATAACAGCATTAAAATCGTTTTTCCATTCGAATCGAGTGACATCTCGCTCTTTTCGCATTGTATTTAACGCTCGAATGGCTCGAGTGAATCATCCTGAAGGCATTTTTCATTTTATCAAAAATGAAAAGAAGCTATAGGCCTTTCAACGTTTTGAAAATTTTCTGAAAATAGAAGAAAAAACATTTTTTTAATAGATTATGGAATGTAAAAACCGGTATTCACTAAATATGAAATATATTTCAAAACTATTTCTAGGAAATTTTTAAATTATACGAACATTCAAAAAATGAAAGCAATTTCAAAAATGTGGAATTTTTGTTCTTAGGTAAGCCGTAAGTTGGAATCGTTATTTTCAGTTGTTTTTAATAAAAGTCACAAATCATCATCATGCAAATTTTTTATTAGAGACAAATTAAATAAAGAGGAAAATGTATTGTAACATAAAGTAAGTAAAAAGTCTGATAACCACTGAAGAACATTGTTAGTTAATGCATGAAATTTCAGTGCTTGCAGAGATAGCAATGGGTATTGAGCTAGTGGGTTCAATGTGCAATGTTAAAGGACGTGTACGTCCAGAACATCGTGTTCTCAGCACAGCATATTATGTAAAATCTATAATAGACGAAGAAAAAAAAGCAATCGGATCCGCGGCTTGTAAGGATTGCGCAGCATCGTTAGACGATCTCGGTTAATAAAAGGTTTAATCGACGTCCAGCATATAAAAGTTCAATCTGATGCAAATCAAAAGAATCCGACTTCTGTGACAGAAACTCTCTTCCTTCCATTCCGCATGAATCCAGTCTAAAAAAATTTTATTTTCATTCAATTTTCATCTTATTTTATCTTTATTGAAAAGTTCATTACATGCTATTCGCTCTCTATCAGTGTAAGTGAATTTTTAAGCAAGGACAATTGGGGGAAAAAACTTTATTCGAAAGTAATGCGGAATCATTAGAAATTACCACGAATTGAGACGTATTGAAAAGTTTATTTATAATGATATGGATCTACCTAAAATGAAGTTTTGGAACTAAAGTGTAATAGTTCAAAAAGAGAACCGATTTAGACAAAACGAAAATGAATTCGAAATGTTAATGGTATCATGCGGCATGATAATGGATTCAGACTGGCTGAAATTCATTTTAACATTAAATATGACTAAGAAATCCCTAAATTTAGATGCAAAAAAAGTTTCTATTACTCACTGATAGCACTATTTAATTTGACAGCAAAAGAATGGAACCATAACCTACAATATGTTCAAAATATAAAGATGTGTCTATTTAGAAAGGTGTAACAGAATAGAGTAATTCTACGTTGAATCGAATAAAACCAGCCTAATCAAAAGAATTGAATCCAGAGGCATAGATGTACCTGTGTATTCTAATAAATAATTTGTGGAATGAGTTGTGAATAATTTTTAGATGGTGGACTAAAATTTTCAAAATTGAAAAATTGAAAAAAGCACATGTTTAATTTGAACAAAATCAGCAAGGGAGTGCAATATTAATATACTTTTAATTTACGAAAGCATATTAATTTTAATAAACGCGTATCGAACACTGAATTAACATACTCATACGTTGCAATATTAAAACACGCGTATATTAATCCTAGTATATGTACTAGGAACAGCAGATGCGCACAATGATTGCGCAAAAGCTGGCAAAACCGCGGGCAAAGTCTCCGGTCCCGCGTCTGTAACATAACCTAATCTTCGACGATACCGTTGTGAGACCTTGCATGTCACTACGAAGTGTTTCTAATATTTCACGTGAATGTTATGTATAATAAGTGAATTTATTATATCTCTATCGTGGGTGTATAATTGTATACGCAGTATCTTTGCCGTGAGAGACAAGGAGCGATATCGGTTTTGCCAAGGATTTCATACACGTGAAAAATAGTTGAACTATATGGCAAATCCTTGTTTTGGTAAGTTACAAACAATGATAGACTACTACTTTTGCTTAAAGTTTTTTTAGTGACTGCGTGATTTGGACCGATTTACCCGGCCTTCGTCACAGAATCCTTTCTTTTAGTGTTTCAATAATAAAGCATTATAAATTGTTACTATAATTTGTGTTCATATTCTGATTTTCCTTCTCTTTTTTTTGAAGAGGTACGAATATAAATTATAAGAATCCAACGCTCAGTGAAGGACGAGTCAAGCTTTCCAAATAAAATCTTGTTTAAGTGGTGAGTAAAATATTCAAATAATGTATATTTATATGTATGAATGCATTTATAAAGCTCTCTTCTATATGAAATTATAAATGAAAAATTTTCTACAAAATTCATTATCAGCAAACTGTAAAAAGTTTTAAACGTTTCTCAAGATTTATATTAGAATTTTAGCTCATTGAAAAATACAAATAACCTCAAAATTAGAAATTAAAATACAAACAACCTCAAAATTAAACCATTTTCAAAATTATTCACAGGGTGCACAGTCTTTCCTGTATTCCCCTGTGTTTCACGTTTTTCAAATTCCCCTTTTTCTCCTGTTCTCGAAAAACTTCCCTTTTTCGCATTTCCTCTATAAATATACGATATTCGAAAATACAATTGTTCCCTTTACATCCGCAAAATAATTATACATATATGCAGAAGTAGAAAATGCTACAGCGAGTAGTAAAATATATATTTTTTAACACCAAGCATTGTCTATTATAACTAATTGAACTTTTTTAAATTTGACTACATTCAAAATAAACTATTATGGATTTAAATGAAACGTCAAAGGTGAACACTTTTTCGCTGAATCTATACATATTAAATATTTTTGAAATTAACTAATGAAGTACGATGGTCTGTCTGACCACATTGCAGATTCTTCGGTTAAAATTTTAATAACGATTGTTATTATGTAGATCTAATATAACAATTATTGTTCGACTAGACTGAAATTCAAACAAGAATTATGTATAATATTTACAAGTGATCTTGATGACATTTTTTGATTGAACGTAAATTTAATAAGTTCTACAATCTAAACAATTTGCAAACACTACCAAAACCAGCGTTTGACAGTTCGGCAAATTGAAGCTTAGTTTTTAGTAGATGCTATATATTTTTTCTTTGAATCTACATTCCATACAATGTGTAATAAATGTAGGAATTTATGAAAATTGAAACAAACCTCTTTCTCTCACTTTTTCTTGAATGAAGAAACCTAAGTTTTTCTTTGCGACCAAAATAAAATCAACAGATGGTCTTTTTCATTTAAAAATATAAAAACCACTTTATCCTACTTCGTACTTAAATTTTTTTAATACATAATGTTTTTATTGCTTAGACAATTTCAAATAATAATCGTTTGAAATTGAACAATTTTGATTTTGTATAATTAGTTAATTTCTAGACGTTTTAAATTCAACAATTTCTGAATAATCAATTGTACATATAAATTTTCAGAATATGAAAAGACTTTAGTTAAAAATTCTAAAAAATGCTGTCAAAAATTTAAAAATTTGTGACTTACAATAATTGTGGAAACAGTTAACGATCTCCAGATACGTAGAAAATATTGGCATGCTTGAAGGTATTGAAATGGTTAAAGTGAGAGTTTCTTCAAACATATCTTACTAACTAGAATAAATCATTTCTTAAATTATTTAACTCGTATCAAAAATTTTTGGAACTCAATATTTGAAAATGTGATAATATGGATTTTTCAATTTTATGTTTCTAGATTAGAAAACAAAAATCCAGAGACGTGAAAGCACGCTTTGCGCGCTTGCATTTTCTTTTTTATGCATTATAAGAATTTCGAGGGATATGCAGGACATAACAAAATCTTTGAAAATTTCAAAGATTTTAAGGAAGTTTGTTCTCATCTATTTTAAAATGCTTCCTGTTTTGAATATTTAAAAAAATGCAGATACGTGAACGCACGCATCGCGCGCGTGAATTTTGTTTTAACGGGGTTTCTCTCAGATAAGTTTAATGCACAATTTTTAATTAATTTATAGCCAAAGAATTTCAAATGATTTCTACTTATTTAAATTGCATTTTAAAATTTCAAAGGATTTTAACGAATTTCTAGAGAACTTTAGGGAATAAACTAAACTTCATTTGAAGGGGTACTACGGATTTCAACAGTTTAAATCGAGGTTTAAATGGATATAAAGAAATTCAACAAATTTGAAGGATTATAAAGACTTTGAATTATTCAAAAATATTGCAAAGAATTTCGAGAGATTTCGTTTCAAAAATTCGTAGAAATCATAATATTTTAGGCGCGCAAACTTAACCTTTTTTAATTTCAGTTTAAGAACATTGAAGAGTGTTGCCTACAGTTTAAATTTGAAATATGCATTATAGTAAGGTTGATATAACAAGTCTTAGGTAGAAATATTTGTTTCTGCAAACATAAATGTTTATTCTTTCTCCTATTTTTCCCCTTTTCCGTGAAAAATTACCCTATTTCCCCTTCTTTGTGCTGTTTTTGCGCTATGATCCCTGGGTTTATAGAATTAAGAAGAATCGTCACATTAAGAAATATAAGAAAATTTGAAAGAAAAAATCTAAGTGTTATTCAAAAAATCAATTAAAATAGTATCGTGCAAATTCCGAATTTTTATGGTAAACGCTGAATTTTTAATTTTTCCTCATCATAAGTTTAAATTTTGCGATTAAAATTAAAATGGTTGAAGTACGAAAACTTTGTTTGAAAATTTTCAAATTGTTAATTTCAAAACGATTGAAATTTCCTTAATGTAATTTAAGTAGCTTAGATTTTGCGATTGAAATTAAAATGATTGAATTTTGAAAAGTATAATTGACAATTCAAAAACTGTTAATTTCTAAACGATTTTAAGGGTTTGAGTGCAAAAAAGTTTTAGTATTACAATACTTCGCGACTAAACTTTTTTCAGTTTTAGATGAAGTTTGGATTTGTTTAAGTTGGATTTGTTTAATCAATTTTTATGTTAAATAATAATTTTTGTAATTTCATAAAAATTCAGAAGCTTTTACTTTGAAATATGAATTTCAGTGTTGAATTTCAAATTGTCAAATTTCAATCGTTTAGAATTTAAATTTATTCAAATTAAAAAGTTTTCATTTTCAAATTATTCAATTTTGAACGCTTTTGATTAAAAATAATAAAATTTTCATTCTTCTGAAATTTTAATCTAAAATAATTCAATTTCGGAATTCTTGAATTCAAAATGAAATTGTTCAATCCTGAATGCTTTGAATTAAGAATAAGATCATTTCAACTTAATATACCGTATATTAAATTCATATTAAAATTAATATATAATTAATATACATCTATGTATTAAGGTTCATTTACATAGTATATTAATTTCAAGATGGATGTATATTAATTTTAAAACATAATGGTATATTAAATTTAATAGACGGTATGTGCAAATTACTTTACTCACATGTATATTAAATTTCGATCATTTTTTTTAACAGTGTAGGTAATATGGAGGCAAACATAATACATGGTTTGCGTTGATTTCTCAGAATTTCACAATTAGTTGCTTTTGATGCCGAACGGTTATTTTTTCTCACAAATCAGATAAACAATACGCGAAACACCCCATTATTTACCAAAGCCACAATTAATCGGGGTCCCTCCAGGAAAAGACTACTAATTCTAAACCCAAGCGGCTGCGCCCGGCTTCCAAAATATCTGCACTAGTATTCACCTATAATATTTTTGTAGTATACGAGGAAAATCGCAGTAAAACCGGTGTATAGTACAGCGGACATAAGATTAACAGTATACAGAAAATTGTATGCGAAGCCGAAACTTTTTCATGTTTTCTAGACGATATCTATAAGATTAGAGCTATGAAAGGTATAAAATAGCAACTATATATATAAATTTAAAGCATAAGCAAAATTCTATTCATATTCACGAACAATTTCGTCGAATACAGTATCATATGCATCTCTGTATCTTCTAACGATTGTCGAACCGCTTTCGTCAACGGATGTTTGTCCGCTATGTATTTTTTCGGCTTCAGTGGCTTGTAGCATGTTTACTGCTTCGTTTGCTCTTAAGTATGCAGTATGGTGTGCTCGTGCGCTAACAGTTGGATTGCGATGTGTTTTCCGGTATATACGAGCAGTTTGTTGTTGCACTAGAACAAGTCTGAAAATATAGCCAAAGCCCAATTTGTCAAATTCATTTGGATCTAGAGTTACCCAATGGTTTTGAGATGCGTCAAATACCCAAGGTTTTGGATGTTGTAGCCCATCAAATAATCGCCATAGCGGTGCAATATACTCTTTGAACGGGTCATTATCACCTGATCTGTCATTTACCCTCCATGCAAAGATGACATGATCCCTTCGTAAGAAAGGGGCAACTATATTTGGAGCATGCAGAATGTGATTATCTATTTGTCTGAATGCAGTACTCGATGTAGTCGCATGATTTATGAAAAAATCGACAGGAGGCAGGTAACCGTTTTCCGCGTATATAGGAAATAATTCCGCCAAAGTCGTCTTTTCTGGCTCTACGGAAATTATCGATTCTGTAAGAAGAAACAAAAATTGGTGAATTTCAATATTTATTATAAACATAATATCTACTAGAGCATTTCAGTGGAGGAACAAAAGAGACAGAAAAAAGAAGGGAAAATGTTTTTTTCTCACGCTATTATTAAATTAGAATATAAAATGATCTTGAAATTCATTTAAATTTTGTCATTTCAACTTTGTCAAAATTGAAGCTCCTGTGTTTCCCTTCGCTTTTCGCGTACTTTAGTATCTTGATTTTTTTCTAATACCAGGTCTGTATCTTATAAAATATCTTTCCGCTTGGAATTGTGATCCAATGGAAATCCTTTAGTTTGAATTATAATATAAAATTATTTTTCGTCGTCTCGTCCTCTAGATCATAATGTAGTAGTGCCAATCCTACACGGTTTATCCACAATATTTAAAAGAAAGCAAATTGAATTTTCCCGCGTGCTCCACTAGCGCCCATGACACGTTGCTAGGGGAAACTTTCATTGTGTTTTTTTGTGCGGTTTCTTCCACGTCGTTACGCTGTATAAAAATTATAAAAATGGGAAAAAGTGAATATTCATCTGAAAGAAGTCCTCATCGTAAAAGGAAGAGACGGAGCAGATCTTCCAGCTATGAGATCAGAAGAAAAATCGAACGCTTGGAGAGAAAAATGGAAAAACGCAGGCAAGCTGCCATGCGTTCTCGCTCACGTCATGGCTCCCGTGGTTCACCAAGCATCGAGTCATACCATTATCGGCTAGATAATCGTGAACGCTATCCGAGAGATACGTCGCATTATGGCCGGTAGGCATTTACTTATTTATTTCTTTATTCTCAGGGATCGTCCATAAATTACGTAAGACGTTTTTCTTTTGTTTGAATAAAGAAGGAAATAAAATTGCTGTGAAGTTGAGAAGGACACAACGATACAAACAAAAGAAAAACGTCTTACGTAATTTATGGACGATCCCTCAGTGTGTTTTTTTTTTCTCGATCTAATTGATTTGATCGCTGCCTGCGAGGCACGACGAATCCCCTTATAATCAAATTATTGCTCTTTGATTACTTAGATCGAGTCGGCCATCACGCTCAAGGAATCTTCCTTCAAGTCGCAGTGTCTCCCGTGAGCGTAGTGTTTCACGATATTCCCCGACACCCAGTAGGTCCGTATCACGACCGCCCAACCGGGTTTTTGAACATCGTTCTCACTCTTTGCCGCCCGTCATGAGAGGTGAGCATAATAATGGTCAGAGTGTACAGTAGGGTGGTCCAAAAATGCATTGGAAAAATTTTTTTTTGAATTTTTATCGGGACACCCCCCAAATTTGTTCGAATCCACCAAAAAATAAATGCGTTTTTTTTGTTTTGAAAAAAAAATGATATTTAGGGGTGGCGCAAGCCCCATGAAGTTTAACATGTATTTCCCATAAGAAAAAAAGACGTTTTTGTAAATCTTAGTCAGAATCCTCAACATTATCTCAATTGAGTTGAAACTCAACATTTCTCTTCACAATTAGCCATAGAATGCGAATAAAATATCACTTTTCAAATATCACCCCCATAAGTCTGTTTTATAGGGTCCCAAAGAAACCCCATAAGTGAAAAAATGGGTTTTGCGAGTTTTTGGCGCTAATTATGATTTTTTTGCGGTTTTTTTAATGCGAATTGTTTCTAATACATAAAATATGACTTTATTCTGAAAATAACATATTTCAATGAATTGTTTAAGCAATATATTATTGTTTTTAGCCATTTTCTCATAGAATGTAGTTAGAAGGACGCGGTTTTTTCACAAATTTTCCATTTGTTGTCCAATTTTCAATTAGAGGGAAGTGATAGTTCATCAATGTTAACAATATTGATCATTTAAACAATTGATTATAATTATTAATAATATTATATTTGAATAATGCTATAAAGATGCGGATTTTTTTTTAATTCCTGGCTTTTTGTCCAATTTTCATCTGTAGTGAAGTAATAATGAATTCAAGTTAACAAAATATTTGTTTAAACAATTTATTATAATTAATAATAATATTATATTTGAATAATGCTGAAAAGATGCGGTTTTTTTTTTAAATTTCTGGGTTTTGGCCACTTTTCATTCAGACTGAAGTAATAATGAATGAAATTTAACAAAATAATTGTTTAAAAAATTTATTATACCTATTAATAATATTATAATTGAATAATGCTAGAAAGATGCGGTTTTTTTTAAATTTCTGGCTTGTTGTTTAATTTTCATTTGGTGTGAAGTAATAACGAATTCAAGTTAACAAAATAATTGTTTAAACAATTTATTATCATTGTTGATAATATTCTTTTTGCTTAATTGGTACAAAGTTGCGGTTTTTTTCTGAAATTTTCAACTGTTTGTCCATTTTCTATTAGGCGTGACTTGATAATTAATTATATTTAGCAAAAATAATTGTTTAAACAAATTATTATTGTTAATGACTATCCTCATATATATCAATTGCGCCTGATAGTTGCGGTTTTCCGGCAATTTTTACCTTTATGTCCTTTTTTCACTTAGTGAGGTAACAATTAATTAAAGTTGACAAAAAAGTTCTTTAAACAATTTAATATTGTTTATCACTATCTCTTTTCATATAAGTGCTAGAAAGTGGCGTTTTTTTTAAATGTTTCACTTTGCTCCGCCTGCTTAATTACTAACAATTGATAAATAAACATTAGAGAAAACTATATGTTAAATAATCTCTTTCCTTTTTGTGAATATATATTCTGATAATTTAGTATTCTGAAATAAAACAGATATTTAAAATACGCTTCAAATTTTCCTCACGAATCATATGAATACAATTTTCCCTTGAATAAGTTACTGAGAGACTTTAGTGAGGTGTCAGAAATGCAGCAATTGTCTGAAAACCTGTTTCTGCACCCGTTGCATGTTATACCTGGGTAATGGGTATATACCTGAGTTCTGGAAACATTGCATTGAATTGTAAAGGATTTTCACAAACTATCGAGATTTGGAGTCAGTTTCCCTCTTTGCGTTCGACTGCAGACATCTGGCGTGGATAGCTATGGCTGCAGGATTAGATATCGAACGCAGATTGCGTGAAAATATCTATATAATTGATTTTATGGATCGGGAAATTACCGGAAGTAGATTACCATCAAATTTGCAAGTACTTCGGGTTTTCTTATATAACCATCATCATTTGAAAGTCAGTGTACAAGAGAGTGCTGTTTTAGTGTTGAACGAAGTGAAAGGTTTTTGGTCAAAAGCACGCTTACCTGTGCGAAAAGACCAACACTGTTTAACAAAAATAAAAGATCTATTTGGGAAATGGCGGAATCTTCGAAAGAGTTCAAGTCGTCAGTCAGAAACGCAAGTGAGGAATGAGAACGATTTCAAACAGGTGCTAAGTGAATTGTTTGATATAGCTTCATCAGACGTTCTTTCTCGCACTGATGTTTTTGAAGAAGATAAGAAATTTCTGATACTTCAAAGAGAAAAGGGACGTAAAGGATACATGGCTGAGGTTGATCAATCTTTACAAGAGAAAATCGAAAAACGGGAGAAGCGTATTGAAGAGGAGGTCGTACGTAGACGAGTTCATGAAGAACAACAACATGCAGGTATGTTATTTGATCATTATTTGAAAATAAGTTTTATTCTGAAATTGAAAATATTCTAGCAAATACCAGTTAGTGAAGCACTAACTTTTCTTGGAATTTGAAGTCATTCCAAACAGGGATAAAAGTATCAACAAAGTTCCATTACATTTATTTATTTCAAAACGTTTACAGGTTCTTATGGGATTTATGTTTCTATAAAGATTACTGGACCAAATCCATTTATAATCCGGCAGCTTCTGCACTTGAAGTCGCAGAATCTTTTTCGTGAAAATTTATTTCTAGAGATTTACCCATTATTGTGAATCTAAATTTGCATAGAGACATTAAACTATCACAGAATCATAGAAAAAATTATTAATGGCATTTTTCGAATTCAAATTGTCCATTTATATATAAAATCTGAAAAACAACTTAGAGCACTAGAAACATATGGGCAATTTCTGTGAAAGGGGGTGAACTCCACCATTTTATTTTTAAACAAAATATTTTTTACAACTTTTGTTTATATAAAACAGATATTCCATAAATTTTATGCGGGCTAAACTATTTCTGTGGTCAAGGTAATTTTTATATCATGAATGAATGAGTAGAACTTTTTGTACAACTTTTTAACCTGCGGAAACTATTTCCTTCACATTTTTTTTGTATCTGTTGTAAATTGCAATTTTTTGAGAAAATCGACTATGATTACTTTCAGAAACACCGCGGCCATTTTGTCATTCTGAACATTTTCATAATTTTCTTGCGAGTTCTGAAAGAAGGCAATAAGCTCTACCAGAATCTGAAAAGAATCTTAAATATCTCAATTAGGTCCAAAGTTATATACGTTTCAAAAAAATATTGGCATTTTTTTGAAAAGCAAAGCAAAAAATTCAAATACGTATTCTGTCCTCGAGAGATTCTGCAACTTCAAGTGTAGAACCTGCCTGATTTGAAATAGATTCGGTCACTGGTAAAATAGGACTACTAGGGTGGTTCTTATTTGTAATTGGTTGATCTTTTTTTTAATTTCTCTGCTCTCGCCCACCAGTTTTGTTCGAGTGTCGAAAAAAAAAATCTCCTTCAAATTTGAGCAAAACCGGTTAATATTTAGGGATCGCGCAAAGACCATGAAGTTTCCCATTGATTTAACATGGGAAAAAGTCAGCTTTTTGTAAATCTAATATTTACACGCGATAATATGTTACAAGCAATTCCGTGTTTCGGTATATTGTTTGAAACTCATCAGAGAATAAGAATCAATAATAAATTTTGGGGTTGAAAAATTTTAATCCACATTTATGGGTCCCCGAAGAAAACCCCATAAGTGACAAATTTGAATTTTACGTAATATTGCGGCTTATTGACGCTTTTTAAACGTTTTAAAAAAATAAATGATCGTTAATCGGTAATGTAAGGATACCCAATCATTTCTTAACTAATATTCAATTGTTTAAACAATTTCAATTTGTTTAAATATTTGTTTTTTCAGTTAACTCGCGAAATGAACGTATTTTCTAGACATTATGAGTTATTTAGTCAATGATAACAATAAAATAATTTGTTCAAATAATTTTACAATTATTTAAATAATGCGTATTTGTTCAAGTATATATTTTACCTGAAAAATGCAGGAGAAACATTTTATCTCACAAAATTTTCAACAAATTTTAATATTTTCAAGCACTAATATGTTTATTATGAACACTCGTAAATGTTTGAACAAATTTAAATTGTTCAAGCAATTTTGTCGTTAACATATTCTATTTTTGCTATTTTTCGACAGATTGAGATATTTTTATGTTCTACTTTGCTTTTGAAGAATACTCTCGAATGTTTCAACAAATGAATATTGTTTAAACAATTGAATATTAGTTAACAAATGACTGGGTATTCATAAATTACCGTTTAATCATTAATTATTTTTTTTTTACTTTTAAGAAGCGTCAATAAACCGCAATATTACGTAAAATTCACATTTGTCACTTATGGGGTTTTCTTTGGGGAACCATAAGAGTGGCTTAAAATTATTCAACCTACAAATTTATGATTGCTTCTTATTCTCTGACGAATTCTGAACAATATACTGGAACACGGAATTATTTGTAACATACTATCGGGTTTAAATGTTAGATTTACAAAAAACTGACTTTTTCCCATGTTAAATCAATGGGAAACTTCTGGGTCTTTGCGCCACCCCTAAATATCAACCGATTTTGCTCAAATTTGAAGGACATTTTTTTGGGGGCATTCGAACAAAACTGGGGTGAGAGCAGAGAAATTCGATAAGTGAAAAATGAGGGTCACCTTAAGGACTACTATTTCAGTATTATTTCTTGGATCATAAATCCCATAAACCCGTGTGAAAATAAAAAGCAAATGAAATAAAATTGAAGCTTCCTGGAAACATTGTCCCAAAAATTGATAAGATCTTCCAAGAATTACCATAAAATGAAGTAACATTGTTCCAGGACTTCTATACGAAAAAAGTCCTCTTGAATACTTAACCCTTGAATACTATTTTAGCAGTCCTTTCTTGTGAAAAAATCACCCGAGAACTTGTGGAAATTCTCAACAACAAAAAAATGAAATTGAACTTTTTTGGTACTTTTTGCCCTATTTTAATTCTTCAGAAATTTTTAGAATAGTTTTGTGGGTTTTCTGTGGGGGGGGGGGGGAGTTAAATGAAAGTGTTTTTTCATTATAAAAATCTTTTTCTTTCAAATATCAACGATTATATTTTCGATTGAAATTTTATATTTATAGGTCGCAAATTCAACTCCTTAGTTGAAAATTTAACTACTTTCTTGAAAATTCATTTTTTGCGTTGAAGATTCATAACTTTAGTAGAAAATTGATCTCTTTGGTCGAAAATGGTGAACTAAATAAAGTAGTAATAAGAATTTTTTATAAGTACTTACTTTTCTTATTACTTATAAGTACTTCCTTTCTCCAGATTTCTTAACAAAATACACTGCAAGCGAGTCTAAATTAACTGTACTTTTAATTGGTTCTTAACACCGGTGTAAGTTATTCACTCATTATGACTGCCAATAATTTAAAATTTATATTTTCTTGATTTCAGTTCATATTTCGGAAATGCAGCAGTCATCCAGTTCTAGCAGTGCTTCGCTGGAAGAGAGACGACAGGTGGCTAAAGATGAATATGCAGCAGACCCTGATTTCGCAGCACCCATGTCTGTAGATCAATCTTTTACTTCTTGTATAAATTCAGATTCAGAAGCAGAAGAGACGTCATCCAAACCAAAGCAAAATATTATGTCACTAAAGCTTGCCTCAGCTCTAGACGCTGCTAAAGTAAGTGACAGACAAGCCACACGTATTTTAGTGGCTGCCTGCGAATCTTTCGGCATCGATCCTAATAGTGTTGTCGTCAGTCGATCTTCAATTCGCAGGTTTCGAGAAGAATCTCGCGCTCAGTACGCCAAAACCATCCGACAAAAGTACGGAAAAGTTACGGACAAAGCATTTATAGTGCACTGGGACGGAAAATTACTTCCATCTCTAACAGGACAAGGAAAGGTTGATCGATTGCCCGTAATTGTTACTGCTGAAGACAACGAAATTCTGCTGGGAGTTCCCGAGCTGGAGAGTGGATCAGGACAGGAAGAAGCTGAAGCTATCTTTGAATGCCTTCAGGAATGGGGATTTACTGACCTTATACAAGGAATTTGCTGCGATACGGAAGTAGCTAATACTGGTGTCCGAAACGGTGCCTGTACTTTGCTGGAAGAGAAAATTGGAAGGCATCTTTTATATTTCATGTGCAGACATCATATTCCAGAGATTATCCTGAAAAGTGCATTTGAAGTAAAGTTTGGGAAAACAACAGGTCCATCCGTTCCTTTCTTCAACAAATTTCAGGATGAGTGGGCCAGTTTAAATGCCCAGAACTACGAACCTGGAATCAACGAC
>CAKNXH010059669.1:173405-188884 GCA_932178445.1 Andricus quercusramuli | reverse complement strand
AATTTTGTGAGGCTCCTCACTTGGGGTGATCGCTAGAGAGATTAATCAGCAACCTGGGTCGGAGCAGTGTTGCGGAACGAACGTGTCATTTAAATAAATAACACGAGAATTCTAGATCAATCTAAAAAATCTATACCCCCACCTAACATTACTCTTTTCCTCACCGAGCAAGTCACACCTACCCTGAAAGGGAAATGGCCTAATGGTATAATAATAATAATAATAATAATAATAATAATAATACATACTTACTACAGAATTGATTTCCGAATAGTTTTTGAAACTCACTGTAGGATGTTTGGAAGCCATACTTAATTCCTAAAAACGATTCGGAAAATAATTTTTCTTTTAAATCACGTTGAATGACATTTAAAGACAAAAATTCTATTTTGGTGTTGTTTTCAAAATAACTCATTATAGAGATTCTTCAGAGAACAGCTGTATCTTTAAATCGTCTCTGAATACAAATTTTATTTTACTTAGGGAAAAGGAATATTAGAGTAGTTAAAAAAAAGAACTCTAAATTAAACGCGACAATACAACGTGTGCATCTCAAGAAAATAAGAAATGTATTGAGTGCTACTGATACCAACCATTCGAAAGATAATTTGATATGTCATTTACTATGTATTTCTATAAAAATTTGTACTAAATTTCCCGATATGGATGCCACATTTTCAGAATCAAAACATCTCATACCAGAGCAGGTAGGGGCTTAGGTGTTAATACGCGCCGTTATTTTAGATTGTTCTTCCAAAGTTGCATGCAAATATTTTGAGTTGGACGAGGAGTTGGAAAATTAATTAATCTGTAACGTGAGAGGGCACTTATGTGAAGCCGTGTACAAATAAAAGTTATTGAAGTGAAAATTGATTTCATGGTATTTTATTGAACTTCATTTTGAAACAAAATAGTTGCATGTAAAAGAATTAGACGCGCGCTCTGCGCGCGTATGAGGTTCTCGTCTACACTTGAAAATGTTTACCTATACAATTTAAACGTGAAATTTTTTTATTTTCAAGGGGTTTCAAATCAAAAACCTTTAACTGAATGTAGAATTCTTTAAAATTATACACATTTTAATTAGGATCTGTCACTCTGAAGAATCTAGACAGATCAGTACATTTATTTTAGTCGCCTGCATTATATTTGAAATAAATTTGATTAGAAAATATAAAAATTTCTAAGTATTACACATTAAAAGCATTCCAGACTTAACAGAGTTTTCGAAGTACTCCGCACGTTACTTATGGAAATTAAGTTTCGGTTAAATTGTCCCAATTTGAATAAGAAACGTTCGGCGTCCTTTGAAAATATTTTGAAAGAGCCTGTATGTGGCAAAATGACATGGCAGTTTAGTGTCAGGTCTGGTTCAGGTCTGGCGCTAGTTTTGCCCAAGTCTGACTTTATCTAGAGTCTATCTAGACCGTCTAGTCTGGAAGGTCTGGTCTGGCCCAGGACTGGCGTTGATCAACTGTCTCAGAACAAAAACAGTTCTAAGTTCAATCAGGAAATAATATAACATTTTTCTTAACACCTTGACAGTCTGGTCGGGTTCAGGTTTGGCTCTGATTAGATAAATACACTTATAGTGGAAAATTATTTTTTTTCAAGACGTTAAAAAGAAATAAAGGGAGCCCAGCCAGCGACTGATCGTTGCTTTTTTGGTTAGGCCCAGGCCAGACCTTCTGATTAGCGTTAAGATTGGAAATCAGACGTCCTGATCTAAGCCGGGCCAGCACCAGAAGATTTTTCCAACTGGGATTATTTATTCAAGCGCACCCAAATTCGAAGGAATGACCCATGTAGAAACTGCCCCATTTGTCCCCATTTCAATTAGGGCAGTAGTCACAATCTCACTAGAACAACTGGACTAGTAAGTTCTAAACAGAACCCTTCAAAGCACTGCTAAGATTTTTTTTCCTTATGACTAGAAAAAACTATGTGCCTCTAGTTAGGCCCTAATCTTGTATTTAAGCGGGGCTTTAATTGGTTCCTGATTTAGATAAAAGAACCAAAAAATTCTAGTCAGGCACTGGTCGGGCGTTAGTCAGCATACCCCAGATAAATTTCCTGATGATGGTACGCTACAGTATATATGATGCAGTGCCATCTTCAGAAGTTTTTTTGCACTAAATAATGTTTTAGTAAACAGGCAAATGGCTGCCTCAGCTACACGTGACAGCAAACTGAAATTTATTTTCATCTGAAGCATCCGTGCGTTTAACAGTTATAAACACGTGCTTTTATTGAAAATAACTCTACGTAAATTTTTATTGAATATAGTTCAGTTAGTAGTTTTGTTAAATTCTATTTATTATATATACAGAATATGATTTGTGAATATAACCAAAAAAATGTAGGTAATTTCTTTTTTCACCTTTCATGATCACTTTGATTAAAATAAAGTTCGATTTTTTTGTTAATACGTGGAAAATAAGGAAAACGATTAAATTTGTGCTGTGTATGTGAAACCCAGTGGGAAATAATAAAAATAATCATTTTGTTGTTGAAAATTAGTTTGTCACATATATTTATTTCACAGCTGAATAATGAGCGTACCGGAAAACAGAAAGGGTCTAGATGGGCGGTTGGAGGGTATTCCTGTTAGGACCTCGCTAGAATTTCTAGATAGTGCCTGGCTAAAACAGCGTCACAGAACTAGTCTGGCCCTCCCTATTTTTCCCGACTAGAGCCCGACCAGAAACGGGGAAAACTAGCCGGGGCCCTTCCAAATTCCGATAGTAATTTCTACATGGGGAGTATTCTCTTCAAACCAAAAAAATTAAATTAATTGAACAAAATCATAAATTATTTCGATTTCTTCGTACATGGAAGCTCTCATTTTAAAGTTATTCCTAAAGTATATTGCGCGACATAAAGGGAGAGAAGAGAGCGATTTCGGCGAGTAAAATCGCTTCTCTCCCATGACGCACACGATACTTTTTTACAGCTAAGAAAAGTACGATTTTGTTATGCCTGTAGCTGTAAGCTATAGAAGGAACGCCAAATTGCTAATTTTAGGGCAATTTTAAAACTGAATCGTGGCGCATGCGCAGTTCGCGATTTGACATTTTCACTCCCTTGCCTCGGGAAGTAGAAATCCTCAGACCTCAAGGTAGAGTTATAGCAAACATGCGAATCATTTTTGATTGGACAGGTTGAACCAGAGACCGGAAATTTATTTTAGCGCGCTATTCTAAAATTGCATCCAATCACAACATCGAAACTAAGATTTGAGGTTAGGTTTTATTTACAACATTCACTATACTCGCATGGCCTGCATACATTGTCAAACATATCTGTAATGAATTTGTTGAATCATCTCTCTCCAACGACGCACACGATTTTTTTCATAATACATGTATGAGAAAATTATGAATTTTTATGGGAGCAAGAGTGAGTTCGGTGCACTCGAGTTGCGGTCTATGGTAAAAATCGACGAGGGGGCATTTCTCGAGTTGTGGGCTAGGATGAGTGCGAAGGACGTTTTCCCTTCAAGCCTTTCCTCATTCTCTCGGTCCCCTTCGTTTCACAAAATTTCCCCTTCACACTTTTCCAGGCTTAGGACTAACAGTATTTTTACTTATCTACTTTTACATATAACTTTATTTTCTTAATGCTGGCGTGTTTAAATATTGTTGGGAAATATGTATTATCAATCATTCTTACTCTAAAAATGTATCCGTAAAAAAGTCAGGAACTTGTAGCCAAGTCACGGATACGCCTAGGGCGCGCGACTGTTGAGTATCGCGCTACGCGCTCGATCATATATTTATCTCGCGCTTCGCGCTTGATCATGTATTCACCTCGCGCTTTACCCTTGGTTCGTCTAGATTTTTGAACTTCGGCGTGTTCGACTTCAATGAAAAGAAAAGCTTATTTGCAAATATTATGAAATTATCAAAACCTCTACATATGAAGTGATTGTTAAATTTCTTTTCATTTTAGACTGAAAAGGAACTTTATTTACTTAAGGTTCTTTGGACTTCAAGGAACACATTCTCATCCAGACACTTGCGCTTTGCGCTCGATATTTGATTTGAAAATAATTTGAACCTTGCGATCCACACTCAGTTGTGTGCACCGTATGATATGAACAAAAAAGTTTCAGCGTACTTACGGCGCGCGATTTGGTCGTCGCGCTTCGCGCTCAGAAATACATTGATCGCACACATTATGTTTCGTGTTATATGTTCTTCATATACAAATTACTAAATTTATATTTGATTTCAAATGAAGAATAATGATATTATTTAAGCAGGGGGCTGACACGATTATTATGATTATAGTTCCCAACTTGACTCAGCAGGCAGAATGAGAAACTGTGGCGCTGATCGCCTTTCGCCCAATTGTTGATTTAAATTTCAAATAAAAATCTAACGATTCCTTGAATTTTTTTAAATTTATCAATCGTGGAAGAAGCATAAATATCTTTTGTGGATAAAAATTAAATAAAAAATTAGGAGATTGAATATCATATGAGAATGAATTTGACTCTTTCCAAATTTCATTGAAATTTAATAATTCTTCCAGTGACATTTTTTAAATAAAAATATTTGATAAACGAAGTGTGTGACTGCAGCGAAAATATTTGTGCTGCGTACACTGAACTGCGGTGCACTTACCTTAAATTAAAAAATGGCCCACTGAGTCAAGCCGGGAACCAACTGTCTATAGACTGCAATGGCTGGCGTGCCATACCCCTGTATTTAAGCGACAAATTTTATTAGTTGAAGTTTTATTTCAGCTTGTGCCGTTTTGCAAAAAAGTTAATTTTTTTCATTTTAAATATATTCAAAAATTTGATCTTTTTACTGTCAATGTTATTTTCACGAATAAAACAAAAACTACGCATCCTATCGAAACATGATTAATAACACATTTGTATCTCTTCTTTGGATGACCAAATTTTGTCTTATTTTTTTCGTAACTAGTGTTATTCGTCTAAAAATTCATTTTTATATTTTCAATGCTATTTTTTACGAATAAAACAAAAACTACGCTCCATATCAAAAACTGAATGATAACAAATTTGTAGATCTTTTTTAGGTGCCAAATATTTGGTTAATTCATCTTTTGTCATATCTTGCATAGTTTAACAGCAATATGGAATTTTTGATTTTTCAAACAATTCTAAAAGTTGTTATGAAAATATCGCAGGGTATTCAAAAAGCAACGTTTTTCTCCTCTTGACTTTTTTTAATAACTTGCGTTTTTCGGCTTAAAATGTTCATTTTCGTTTGTTTTTTGGAATTTTGAAAATGCTATAACGGCCATACCACGCTGAAAAAACCAGTTCTCGTTAGATCACTGAAGTTAAGCAGTGCTGGGCGCAGTTAGTACTTGGATGGGTCACCATTCGGGAATACTACTGCGTGTTGTTGGCTCGTCGTGGGTGTGGTGAGCCCACACTTGTAGTTATTTACTACAAGAAACTATCCACCTAGAAACACTACCCAAATCGGGTAGTGTCACGCCTACCCCGAAAGGGAAATGGCTTAATGGTATACATACATAACTTCGCACTTGCTTCGCTCGTGCGCTAACCACCGACTCACACTTCGAGCCTTTGGCTTAAGCTGCAAAATTCACACTCGCACACAATCACCTATTTTGCGCACTTGTATCACAAATAACTATTTTACAGCTACGTCTTGAATCTTATTTACGTGGAACACTTTCAGCTTTCAAATAGCTATTTACCTACTACTTTAGCATTTTTCTTTTTGCTGAGTTGTTAAGCTTCAAGGGCAGATGCCTATAATTTTTGCGCCGATAGCAGTGACAGCTCATACTAGCTAACGGGGCTACTGATGCTATTATGATTTTTAACCTTTGACGTCGCTTCTATTTCTTACCAAGGGAGCAGAATCATCGAATCCCGAACTGTGCATGCACTGCCAGGTGTTTTTTCCCATTGCTCTGAAATCGGCTTTTTGCGCCCCCTCTATTGGCATGCAAAAACGTCCTTTTCATGCAGGTGTTATGGAAGGAATTTTTTAATAAAATTGATACGTTATAAAAAAACATGAAAAAAATACTTTTTATATATTTATATTTTTTTATATGTTAATTTTTTGTACATTGGAGTACAGTCACCTCTTAAGAAATGTTTAAGGAATAATTTCAACCCAATAAACTTTAGTTTTGACACCTCCAACGCCCTTGCATTGTGCCCGAAAAATGCCCTTATGAGTGCAAAATTGCAGTTTTATCTAAAATTCATGCTAAAAACTGTATTTTTTCTAATTTTCTCAAAATTAATTATTTTTATTCGTTAAGACACAAGTTTTAAAGTATTTTTCAACTAATTTTCCATTGTTTAAACAATTTTTCTGCCAGTTATTTGTGAATGTGTAATTTTCCGGAATAAATGAAAAATGATACATTTGGGGAATTTCAAGAATAATATTTCATTTGAACATATTTGTTAATTATTTGAACAATTTTCATTTGTTTAAACAGTTTTTCTCTTGTAAATCGTGAAAAGTTATCACTTGCTGGAATTAATTAAACAATTGAAGAATGTTAAGAGCAATATATATTTGCAACGATACTTGGCTATTACTTATACAATTATCATTTGTTTGAATAGGTTTCTGCTGCTGTAAATCTTGTCAAATTATTACTTTCTGGAATCGATATAGTTTTTCTGTTAGACTTATCGAAAAATTGATACTTTCAGAATTTATACCCTGGTTTTTAAACAATAATTATTTTTTCGAACAATTTTTTTTAGTTACGTTATTGATAGTCATTTTTCAGATCGATTTTATTGATAAAAGAAAATACTGATTAATAAGCGACATAGAGTAAGAGATTCGAAAAAAACTAGAATTGCTTCCATCTTTTCTATATGAAAAGGAGCAAGTGATATTAATTATTTAAATAGTTGCAAATAGTCTTTCCCAAAAAATATCACTTCTAATATTGTTTACCTGCGACATTAATTACAGAAAATAATAACTTTTACAATTTACAGGATGAAAAAATTGTTAAATAAGAATTATTATTCTTTATATATATATATATAAAAGAAAAATAAGAAAAATTCAGTCTTCAGCATGAATTTTACATATGACTGCTTTTTTGCATTTTTTGAGGCATTTTCCCGGCACAATACAAGGGGGTCGAGGGTGTCAAAACTGAAGTGCACGGGGTGAAAATTATTCCTTGAGCATGCTTTAAGAGGAGACTAAACTTTGATTTACAAAAAGTTAATAACAAATACTTCTTTTTCATTAAAAACGAGCTTTTTCCATTTAAAACCCGATGCTAATTTCAAAAATCCGGAAGCGCGGGTTAATGTTAACCGGTTTGCAAAAATGTGGAATTTCTTTTTTTGGAAAACGAACAAATGGCGGGGGCGGCCCCCCCGGTCGATCATGAAAAATCGAAAGCTGAATTTTTGAATGACACTATTTTCAACTAGATTTTTTTCAATGTTTCACCTTATTTTCAGTCTTCACTTCCATATAATTTCCTTCAGTCGAGTAAGTTCAAAATACTTTTCCTAATAATGTACTAAATATCAAAATCTGTTAGACCTGAAATCCGTTCACCTTCATAAGTTGCGTACAACATCTGTAAAAAGGAAGCGAAACTTGTCCCGTCCAACGAGTTCGGTTTATCTTTAGCGATCGTTCGCATTAGGCATTTTATTTCAACATTCAATTCTGGTCGCAGAATTAAACCAAGGTTACTATTCTGGCTCGCATTACTTTTCAGTTACTAATCTTAATTTCTTTGGACGGCAGGGCGGGCGTCCTTACAGCATAAAATTGTTCTACCATCGTTATGACAAACGTTTTCATTAAGATTGAATTTCTATATAATCCTAATTTCCCATGTACTTTAGGCCTTTAAGGTTAGGCAGATCAAAACATAAATTTCTCAACAGATTTTCTTATTTTAATTTAGTTCTCAAATGGACTAAATATATTAAGTGCAATTATATTTATTATAAAAATTAAAAGATTTACAATTAAAATTATAAAGATAAGGCGTAAAATCCAGGAAATATTTATTAAAGAATCAAATCCTGTTCAAACGCTTCTGTATTTCAATTAAAATCCCTATACAGTCTAGGAAACGTAACAAGCTCGTAAAATTTGATAGTACAGTCAAATCATGCCGATGCTGAGAATGTGAGTGCGTTCTGATAAATTTGCCTCCTTATCCGTTACATGGTGAAATAACCAGTTATTACCTATGTATACCGAAGAGCGATAAATGCTGGAGATAAGAGAAGTTAAAGAAATGCCATTTCAGCAGATTCCAACGCTCGGCTTTGAGGGGTGGCAGTTTCGACCAAATTTTTGGAGTACGCAATCGTTAAGGCGACGAATTCCCAGAATAAAAACGTACCAGTGGCTTTCATGGATCACCGCCGAAGTTATACCTACAGCTGATTAGCGATGAGAGTATTTTAATAACGAATCGCTGTGCGTGAAAGACTGGTGAACCGGGGAGGCCTTTAGATTGGTTTTCGCATAATCATACAATATGCGTGAGCTTAATGAGAAGGTTAAGCCAACAGGTCAATGGACTTGGACAATTTGGCAACTAACGATGATGCGCCTACACGTGACAAACGCCGCTTTCTTTTACGTTTTTTAAATTAGGAAATTTATAAGGTTATAGGTATGAAGAATTTTCGGTAGTAGATGGAATGCGGATAAAATAAAAGGGAGGAAGCAATAGGTATTTCAAGTGACACTTACGCAAAAGTGAGAAGACCCCTTTATATCGCTTAAGCTCTAGTAGCATCCTTTTTTGTATCACTCATCAGGGCCCTCAATTGCCTCAAAACACAACTGCGCAATCGCAAGTCTCCTAAACCACTACTGCGCATTCACACAGCTTCTAAGACATTATTGCGCAGCCCTGCGTCTCTTAAAACAATTGCTAGGCAGCTGTGCATTTTAGGTCATTACTGCGCAGCCATAAGTAGAATAAGTTGATGGTTCAATTAGTAAAGTTCTATTTAATTAAATTTTTTCTCAGTGTTCAGTAGTTGACAGCTCCAGCCTCGTATTTCGAATTTTCAGAGAATCATCCCTTCCGCTCCCACCCTAAAAGGGACATTCCCACGCACTGGCATTACGAATTCCGCACGAGTTGGCTGCAACGGAGAGTAGACGGAAAAACTTTGGGCCGTCTCATATTCCGTATACCAGTCCGGACCACCACGTCTCATACCCAACAACCCGTCCAATTCCAGGCACTCCCCAACAGAACCCCATTCCATTCTCGTGGCCAATAATCCCGTCCCACCTATCATGGCAGGCGTGGTGCCCTGATGGTCTTCTGCCTTGCACTTCGAGTCCACGGCATTGGTCAGCCAACCTGAAAACCGCTAATTATTCACCCAAAACTTACCGGGCGGCTGAACGAGCATAACTTCAGAGGCCCCCCCTAAAGTTTTCAATAAACAGAAATTTAAGGGCGCCGCGTGCGAAAATGGCGGTGCAACTTTAAGGGGATAACAACGTAATTGGTTGTGGCAATTTTTACTTAAGCGTTTGGCGCCAAAGCATAAAAGGAATACGCCAACATTATTGTTGCCCCTAGTTTATCACCAATCTGGTCACGACTAATTAATTCTCACCAACAATATATTGTGTAAGAACTTTAGAAAATCTTTCCTGAATACAACTAGTTACTGAAAGTCGAGTTTGAACCGAAAAAATCGCTAATATTGAATGTATAGTCCTACATTGTTTTGAAACCTCTCCCTTCAGGCCTGACGGAGATCCCCCGGGCCCGGAGATTGCATCAGCCTAAGTTCTAAATTTTCAAAATCACATATAGGGGCCCGTCTTCCCCCCCCCACCCCTCTATCTCCCTCTCTCCCTCTCTTCATCTTCCTCATTGTCTCCTTACAAACCTTCTATTTCCTTTTTTTTTCCCTCACCACTCCTTTCTTTCCCCTCGCCCTATTATTCTCTCATTCATCCTATCATCTATTTCTCATCCCTTCTTTATCCTCCCCATTTCTCACATCTCCTTCTCACTCAATAAAAACTAATAACAGTGTATACTAGGGGGTTTTTATTCTCAGTATATACGATTTTTTCGGGTTTGACTCATAAATATTCATACGAAAATTAAGCTTAATACCTGAAATACTTTAGAGGTTAGGTGTTATAAGCCGTAAGCGGCGAATGGATAGTCGAACAAATGTACGAAAGTACAAGGGTTTCTGCTCAGTGCTACAAGACCCTAAAAATAATGAAAAGGAAAGAAAAAACTAAATTTGTGCACGGATAGGGAAGAAATTTGGAAAAGGATCAGAAAGGATAGAGGCTAAGGAAATAACATAAAATAGAAGAATAATAGAAGGAATTGTATACTTTCAAATGAAACTAAGAAATGAATGACAGAAATACAATAACAGAGAAAACAGTGAAAAGAAGGAAGAAAGGAAACAGCAAAAAAAGAGAATAAGATAGGTAGACAAGAATGTAAAAGAGCGAACAGTTCAAATAGAATCCAGAGGATGTGAAAAAGAGCAGAAAATACACGAAATAGATCATAAAAGGCTTTAAAAGCTAGAGAGAGAAAGAAGGTCTAAGGCAAGCATAGAAAAGAGAAATTATTTGAACTGCAAGGCAAACCAAGCAAATTAATAGAAGGAAAAAAAACATAGTACACAGTATGAGAAGAAATTTTGAAGAAGAAAACTTCAAAGAATTAATTGGCTATAAATTCTAAAAGAGTGTAGAAAGGAAGAAAATAATGAAATTTGGGTATGAAATATGCTATTAACATTAAAAATTAGAAATATACCAACTAAAGGAGATTAAGAGAAATTGTAGAGAAAGGAAATGAATTTAGAAGAATAAAAAAGAAACACGGGGATTAAGGAGTCAAATGGAAATGGTGATAGTGAGCGAGAGGGAAGTACACATAATAAAAAAGAAAGTGACAAAGGTAAGGGAAAAGATATAAGAATGAGTAAAGGAAACAAATGAGGTAGATTACAAATAGCTCAGGTATGGTAAAATGAAGGAAGAAGAGATAACAAAAGGTAGGTGTGAAATAGAAGAAATTAAGTAAATCGAGAATATAGGTGAAAAGAAGGAAAATGTGGAGTGGAAATAAATGAATAAGATAAGGGAATGGAAATTAATGGAATGAAAAAGAGAGAAAGAAAGGATGGAAAAGGAAAGGAAAAGAAATGAACTTGAAAATGGGAAAGTAAGTAATGAAAAATAAAGCGAAAAAGGGAAGGAGAGGAATGAATAAAGATTCAGGTGATGGGAAAAGAATAAAAAGCAGATGAAAATTATAGTGGCATTGATGAACATTGGACGTACCAAATAATAAATTTAAAACAAGGTTTAAGTAAGAATTGAAAGGTAGCTTAGCAAAAGGGCATAGATGCTAATAACATTTAATTTAAGAGAAAAACCTGTAGGTATTTTCAATATTGGAATTGCTAAGAATTTTTGAGCAAATTATATCATTTTTGAAAATTTAGCACATACGCCCACACAGAAAAAAAAGATAATGTAATCTTTACATCGATTTCACAGTAATTTTTACCTGCAACAAAAATTAACTTCACGGTTTAGAGCTTATCCACCACATGGGAAATGGTTACCATGTCAACTCTATTAAATCTTGTTTTGTTTCAATGCGAAAAAATTGAACTTTATGTACTTGAAAATTACCCACAGCAAATATTCACTTCCGTTTTTTCTGTGCAGCTTTTGCATTCCCACCTTTCAATTTTTATTGTTGTAGTTTTCATTATTCACTTTTGCGAGAAAAATTTTGGTTGAAATTGATCTGTAAAGAAATTGTACATGGAAAGACTTTTTGTTTGTCTTTCTTAAGGTTTGGGTTTGGAATTTCAGCAAAAAACTTGCCTTAGTTTGAATTTCCTGCCGAATCTTATTGTAATTGCCATCAAGAAAATTTTTCTTGTTCGCATATGTAGGAATACGAGTTGAAGGTACATGGAGGCCACGGTTCCCACCCTTGAGACCTAAACATCCAGGATCGTCCTCTCATGACCAAATAGAGAGGATCGCCCTTCGTATGAAAAGAACTGCATGCCTCTGTTTTTGTCAACTTGTTTCGCCGAACTTGCCGGGAAGGTTACACGTGCCACAATGATTCGTATCAAAATCGAATCAGCTGTCGATGAAAACTGACGAGATAACGGTTTTCAAGCGGATATATAAAGGGGAAAAAAGAAGAGTATGAAAGAAGGAAGAGATGGAATGAAAAATAATATAGTGAGAACTATAAACTATAATAAACTATAAATTTGAAATCTAAGGTGAGAAAAAAGAATGAAGTATGACCAAAAAATAAGGAGAATGTAGAGAGAAGATAAAAAACAAAGAGAGAAAGGAAAAAATGAAAGAAACAAAAGCATCTGAATCGAAAAAAAATGAAACAGTTACGCAGGAGTTGGCTAAAAGAAGAAAACAGAAAGGATTAGAGAAAACAGGGTGTGAAAGAAAAACAGAAAAGGAGAAGCGAATGAGCAGGATAAAATAAAACATTAATATAAGAAATTACAAGTTGACGAAGAAAGTAAAAATTAAGGTGGTAAGAAGGGAAAAAAGTGAAGTAAAGAAAGGAAAGCATATACGCGTGAAGAAGATAGATGTGAAAAAGAAACAACTAAAGGGAAAAGAAAAAAAAGGATTGGAGGGGAAAAATAAGAAATGTTACAAAAAAGTTAATAGAAAAGGTAAGATAAAAATGGTCGACACGGGAAGCGGAAGGGAAATGGGAAATAAGAGGAAAGGAAGAAAAGATTTGGATACAAAGAAAATATGAAAATAGGGATAATAAGCAAGGTCGAAGGGTAAGGGGAAGAAATGACAGGAACGAAGGAGAGTTTTATTGTAAAAAGAAGAAATTGTAAAAGGATAGTGAGTAATAAAATTAAATGAAAGAATACAATGAAAAAAGGGATAGACATAAAAGAAAGGGAGGAAGTAATGAACAAAGAGAAGGTACGGTTGAAATTATAGAAAGGAAAAATAAAAGGAGAAATATAATAGAAAGAGAAATGGGGACAACTTATGGAACTTGAAATACTAGAAATAGAAAGAATGAAGGAAGCTCGCGTTAAACTCCAAACACCCTTAACTATAAAATAAATAGCAAGCAAGTGCAACAGAATTTGTCCTTTTTTCTTTCTTTGCTTCCTTTCTTTTAGGGTCTTCCGAGCTCAGCAGGACATTAGCTCTCGGCACTTGAAATAACAGGTCGTAGGTCTCGAGAGAGCCCTCAAGGTAAATTGGTGATATTCCTCTGTGCTTAGCCGCGGATGAATGGCCAAAAACGACTTAGGCGAAAACGGAGGCCGTTGTTGTTCGCTTTATTCTTCGCAGCCGATAATGAATATAGGTTAACCCTTGAACCTACTCTCCGAAAAGGCTAGACCGCCTCGATCGGTCCGCAGATACGACCTTTTTCTCCTCATCTCGCTTACACCTCAATGAACTCTTTGTCAAGGATTCTGACAGTCAGGGAAAACAAGAGAGCTACTTCCGTAGTCGTTTGAGATTTTGAAGAAAGAGGATTAAAAATAGGGAAAAATAGAATCGTATGTAATTTTCATGGAGCTAACTTGAAGGGAACTAGAGAAATGAGATGAAAATGTTTGAAATATGTATATAATGCTGATAATAAGGTAAATGGAGAGAGTGACAGAAGAGATTAAGACAAAGGATAAGACAAAAGGGAAAAGTTAAAGACAGATTAAATGTTGGAGAATAAAACACTGAAAAAAATGGTTAGTTGTGACAAGAAGCTCTTTATTAGTAGAGATGATATTAGCTGCGACAACCACTTCATGGTGAAAGTAACTAACCAGTTTAGTGCGGCAACAAGTGGCCACAAATAAATTAGTCACATTTACCCTCAATTTATTTCCCAAGAAATAAAAGTAGTAAAAGTTACAAGTTTCCCTCCCTGGCGACATTGGCAAAACTGAAACCTGAGCAGTGCTGCCAACATTCGCACCGAAATATCGCGTCATGTTCTCGATCGTCGCCATTTTCATCTTAACCTTTTTGTGCATTGTGCAGTAGTGAAGACCGTGAAGACTATCGCATCGATTCTAAATTTTCTAATAGACTTACACAAGAACTCCAATATAAGGCCAGTTTCGAGTGTTGCCGCCCGAGACGAGAAATACCGAGTCTGGCTCGCTTTCGTCTCGTTCATTACTAGGTTCCGTCTCGTTTTCCCGGGAGCGTTACTCGGTTTGTCTCGTCAAATTCTTACTCGTCCCGTCTCGTCCTTACTCGTTTCTCGCTCGGTTTTGAGAAATGCGACAGATGTGCGCAAGCAGAGCGGACAGCTCGCGGGTGCGTTCTTTCGCTAATCTGACGCGCTAATGCTAATTAGCGTTCTTTAATGAATAGCTATAGTCGAAATCTGATGACATATTATAATTTTTTGTCCATTACTGATTAATTTGATATCAAACACGACTATGTTGCGATTTCTCGAAGATTTAACTTCACTATATTAGTATTTTGTTTTGTTCTTATTGTTAATTTATTTTGCTAATTATAAAAATAGAATATATGAAACAGAAAGGTAAAAAGATAGGTATATTTTCAAGTTATTTGGAGTTCGAAGAATTTAACACTAACTTAATTTTTTATAATTCAAAGTAGAATTTCAAAATTTTGTGGCACCTAATTTCTACGGTTGGTAAATAAAATATATTTGTTGGGGCATTTACAAAATCGAAAGTGCGCACCTCCTTAAATCGCTTCGACTACTACAGATTTTTTAAATTGTATGAAATTGGAATGTTTAAAAAGTAGTAGATCAGTCAGTAATAATACTTAGAAACTCACATGATCATCACACAGTCTATTTTATAATTCACCCCTACGACATTCATGTATCTATTTTTGTTTGTTCAGGTATGTATATTTGAATATTCATGTATATAAAAATTTGTATAATTCAGAAACGCATTAGCACTGAAAATTTTCCTTTCGGGTCCCTCATAACGTATATATCTTTACGTTTGGGCGTCGTCGGAATAAAATTAAAAAATTTGTTAATCGCAGAGTTTTGGAAAAATCGTGAATGTTACTTTTGTTTCTTAATCTGCATGATATGCCCTGCATAATATCTGATAATGAAAAATATATAAAAGCTCTAAAAATTACGAATATTTTTTTTAGCATAGAAAAACTTTTTTATGTTCAAAATGTACTCAGATGAAGATGCCTCATCATCAAAAAAAGAAAGTGGTAAATATTTCAATGCTAGCCATTCCACCATCATCCTCTCAAATTCTTTCTGTACGAAATCAAATGTGGATCTTGTAAATTTCTGAAAAAAAAGTTGAATTCCTGAATTTACATTTAAAATTAACAAATATTTGACAGAATTCATGAAGTTTTAAAAATATTTCATAAGATTTTACTGAAGTTTCAAGATCTCACATAGATTTTTACATACTTTAAAAGATTTCAAGA
>CAKNXH010059669.1:121527-173395 GCA_932178445.1 Andricus quercusramuli | reverse complement strand
AACATTTCCAATCGTTTGAAAGATTGCACAAACCTTTCAAATATTTTGATTTTTTCAAATCAATAGAACAGATTTCAGAAATATTTCACAAATATTTGAAGGAATTCATAAAGTTTCAAAAATATTTCTCAACATTTCACAAACATTTCGCATATTTTGCTACATTTTTAAAAGATTTCATAAGATTTCATTGAAATTTCAAGATCTCACATCGATTTTTACATACTTTAAAAGATTTCAAGAAATTCACAAACATTTCAAATCATTTGAAAGATTGCGCAAATATTTCAAATACTTTCATTTTTTCAAATCAGTAGAACAGATTTCACAAACATTTGAAGGAATTCATGAAGTTTCAAAAATATTTCTTAACATTTAACAAATATTTCCAATATTTAGCTACAATTTTAAAAGATTTCATAAGCTTTCACTGAAATTTCAAGATCTCACATAGTGACAAAATTTTTAAATTCCACTTTACAATGTACAAAATGAAATTAGTGTTAAATTCTTCAAACTCCAAAGGACTTGAAAATATACCTGCCTTTTTACATTTCTCTTTCATGTATTCTGTTGTTATAATTGACAAAATGAATTAACAATAAAACAAAACAAAATACTAATATACTGAAGCTAAATCTTCGAAAAATCGCAACATAGTCGTGTTTGATATCAAATTAATCAGTAATGGACAAAAAATTATAATATGTAATCAGATTTCGACTTTAGCTATTCATTAAAGAACGCTAATTAGCATTAGCGCGTCAGAGTAGCAAAAGAACGCTCCCACGAGCTGGCCGCTCTGCTAGCGCACATCTGTCGCATTTCTCGGAAAAAACTGAGCGAGGAACGAGTAAGGACGCCACGAGACGAGTAAGAATGAGACGAGACAAAACGAGACGAGTAACACCGAGACAGCAGGTATGACTCGTCTCGTCCCGTTTCAGCTTGTGCGCTGAGAAACTGCTTGGGCCAGCAGTTCTAGGAAGAACTAAATCAGTCGGCCTTATATTGGATATCTTGTGCACTACTACTGCAAGTCTGTACATTTAAATATTGAAATTATAGTAGTTTTTCATTAACATGCCAATGGGCATGTGGGTGTATTTTGACATGATGTCTTATCAGGACCTGGGCTCTATAGAAAGTCGTGAAGACTTGTGTTCACTAATTAGAAATTATAGTAAAATCTACAATAATTTCAATATTGAAAAGTACTAACTTCGCCTTAGTCCACGAGACAGTAATTTTAATAGTGAAATTTTCTACTTTCAATAGTAAGGACTACTCTAATATAAGTAGTGAAACTTACTCATTTTAGTAGTAAGGATTACTATTTTAAGTAGTAAAACTTACTGATTGTAATAGTGAGGATTACTACTTTGTATAGTGAGATCAACTAGCTTATTTTTAAGACTTACTAATTTAATAGTGAGACTTACTAATTAAAGTGGTGACGCTTACTACCTGAAAATAGTATGTACCATCGAGAGTTTTCACGACAACAAGTAAATTCTAAGGACAACTACTACCAATCTTGCGAGTGAAAGTAGTAGCCCCAACCAGTTAAATAGCAGCGGCATATATTACAAACTAAAGAAGTTGGCCCTACTATCTCTCTTAAACTGAACCAGTGAAATTGTCACTGGTTGAATCAGTATTTTGAATTATCACTGGTGAACCAGTTATTTTTCCACTTTGACTGGACGAATCAGTAAGCGATTCAACTAAAATAGTGCTACTGATTCTACCAGTGACGCCAAATGATAGATTGAACCAGTGATATAGCGCTCCACGCGGGCAAGGCATGAACCTCCAGTCGTCTGGTACGCGCGCGTCACCTGTTAGGTCTTGGCATTTCTCGAGTGAAAATGAACCTTATTGTGTACAGGTGTTTGTTTTATAAATATATGGCGCCTGGCTGCAATGAGCAGGGGATATAATATCTTTCGCCTGATAGTGGGAGGTCCCTGGCCACTTGGATTTGACTTTGAGCGGCGCAACACGTTGACATAACGACGCGAAGTCTTTTCACAATTAGGCGCAACATATTATATCCCATTATATTGCAGCCCGGCCTTCATTTATTGCTGTGAGAATGAAGTGAGGTTTTTAAGGGCATGTGATACTTAGAAAATTATCGATTTTAGCAGTCTTAGGTTCCCCCGGCTTTTTTCCTACAATAATAAAGACTTTGCCTTAAAAATTTGGGGAATGATAGCGAACATGCTAACGGACGTCCCCGAACTCTTTTTTTTTGAAATAATTTAAAAAAATTTAATTTTGCTAATTCCTAACCTCAAGTTAGGCTAAACTCAAGTTTGGCAAAATAATTTTTTTTTGTTATAATCCCTCAAAAAAGAGTTCGGGGACGTCCGTTATACTATTCTATAGCATCTCCAAATTCAGTTTTAAAATTTTTTAATTTTTTTGGACAAAAACCCGGGGGAACTGAACCTGATTTACCACAGGTCGGAGTATCACATGCCCTTAAAAGATAATTTTACAACTGTTACCACAAAAATGCGATTAAGGGCATGTGACACAGCCAAATACCTACATTACCGACCTCACTTTTTCAATTTTCGAAATTTTTTGTTGAATCTAAGAACTTTTTTTGTAAATAAAATTTCGGGCTGAAACTTTGGAAAATGTATGAGAAGACAATAAACTACGTTTACGTACTTTATTCGATGAGGAATTTCGCAAAAAATTATTCTCGAAAAAATTAAAACTGGGTGCATTTTTTGAACCTAAGAACTTTTTTTATAAGTGAAATATCGGCTTCAAACTTTGAGAAATTCAAGAGCCGACAGTGAAGTACGTTTATGTACATCGTTTGAGTATAAAAGATGCAAAAAGAAAAATTCCAACTAAATGTCAACAACGCTTGCCAGTTCGGTCGGTATTTGCGATGAGCACGAAAATGCGAAGTCTGGCGGCCACTGAACGAGGCCAATAGCGATTTCAATACTTACATAATTCAACATTGAAACAACATATTTCACTCAACTTTTGTGCTGTACACAACTTTCAAAAAATATTATTGTAAGAACACCGGATCATCAATCTTTGACAGCGTGGACCCCATATTTCAGATGTAGACGAGTCAGCTGATAGAGCCTCGATTAGTGGCTGCCAGACTTCGCATTGTCGTGCCCATCGCAAAAATACCGACCGAACTGGCAAGCGGAACCGGAGTTGACACTTAGTTGGAATTTTTCTTTTTGCATCTTTTATACTCAAATAATGTACATAAACGTACTTTACTGTCAGCTCTTGCATTTTTCAAAGTTTCAGCCCGAAATTTTATTTACAAAAAAGTTCTTAGATTCAAAAAAAAATTCGGAAAATTGGAAAAGTGAGGTCGGCAATGTAGGTATTTGGCTGTGTCACATACCCTTAATGATAAGTTTCATACCTAAACAGCTGGCAGACGAAAAGGCGTACGACCAGTGGCTACTGGTACTGAGAAACCTGTGAACCTCACTGATTAAACCAGTGCCGGAACTCCACTGAATGAACAAGTGGATTCTCACTGATTGTCAGTAACACACTTCTGGCTATTTCGACCAGTGAGATTTCACTGGTTCATTTTTAGAGGTTACTTTATTTGTTGTCCCAAACAACTATTTTTTTCAGTGAATATACAGAAAAAAGGAAAAAAACAGGATAGACGAGAGGTAATAGGAAAAAGAAAATGCTTGAAGAAAGTGAAAAGAAAATAAGGACAGCGATTTAAATGAAGGATTTGATTAATTTGAAAATATATATAATTTTTAAATATTTATAATTTTAATGGTATAAAGTATATTAATTTGAATAATGTATACGATAATAAGATGAACTAAGAATTTATGATGCTAAGATAAATGATTTCACAAATCAAAATCGTTTTAGTAGAACATTTATCGCAATCTTTAAAATACATATAATAAGTGGAAGAGAGGTAATAAAATTAATGATAATGAGAAAGAAAAAGCAAAGAAAGATACGAGGTGCCGACTATTCGACTTTTGTATGTACATTGTATAGTGTACACTATACATTTCCGAATTTTAAATTATTTCGAAGAGTTTAAGGGGTTTTCTGGGATTTAAAAGAATCTCCAGAGATTTCAAGAAATTTAAATATTTCAAGAATATATAAAAGATTTGAAGGGATTTCGAGATCGATTTCATGGGATTTTTACGAAATTCCAGAAGATGTCACGGGATTTCAAGGATTTTTAAGATTTAATTAAATTTCTAGGATTTAAATGGTTTCAAGGGTATTTAGAGAAGTTGTAGGCTCCGGAAGCTTCGATCATGATTCCTTAAAGAAACCAATCCCAAAGCTACTGGAACGTGTACGTCATCCGCTTCTGCTCCTTCTATCCTAGAAGGTAAGCAAGAGCGGGAAATTTACGCGTGATAACATCGGGCAACACTGTTCCCTGGAGTCAGGTCTCTAGCCGCGGATGACCTTACGCGGCAGACAAGACAGTTGAAGATGAAGGTTTCACCTCTGGATACTTTTTTAGAGCTACCAATCTTTGTAGAATTTAAGAGGAACAGTGTTGACGGACCAGATGGAGTGATCCCAGGAGAACAGCCTTTTGCATCCGGTTCGCGATGAAATGAGCCTGACGCTGGCAAGCCGGAATCTTGTTGAGTTGGCTAATAAATGAAGCTTTCATACCTCCAAGGCAGCCGATTATGAGAATTATAAGATGGACTTTGTAGCCTTGGTACAGCTTACTCAGCTCGAAAAGAAGTGCTTCATATTTCGCCTGTTTTTCTCCCTCCTTTGCCGTGATATTACCATCGGCTGGTGCCGAGAATTCAATCACGTAAATGATCTTGTTCTTCAGATCTTGGAGGACAATGTCAGGCTTCGTAGCACTGATACGTTGAGTGGTGGAGAATGAGAAATTCCAGTAGATCTTACACTGATCATTCTCCACGACTGACTCGAGTTCCCCCTGGGCGTATGGCAAGACGGGCAATAGATCAACACCATAGAAATGCCTAAGATGGTAATATATCACTTTTAGAGCTGCATTGTGTCTCTCTATGTACGCGCAGCGTGCATATTTAGAGCATCCACTGAGAACATGTCCAAGTGTTTCGGGCTCTAGCTTGCACGCTCGGCAGTTGGTATCGCGTACAGGTATATTCATTATGCGCTCGCGGTAAACTAAGGTGTCTATGACGCCGTCTTGACAGGCAAAAAGAAATCCCTCGGTCTCCGATCTCAATCCAGCAGACTTGAGAAACATGTTGGTCAGACCCATCGAGAGCTCTTCTCTACGTAGGATGCCGTAGAACTTACCATGGAGGGGTTTCTCAGCATGTTCTCTTAGTAGAAGCGTATGTTCTGCTTCCTGTATACGACTTTTGAGCACCAGAGGTGTTAGTGATGCTAGGCCATGTGTAATGTCGCTGGAATCAAATGGGAGGTCAAGCTCCTCTGCGGCCCTATCTGCTGCATGGTATAGAAACGCCGCAGCATTGGCGACTTCATGTTGATGTACGAGTCGCATAAGGGAATCCGTGCTTTTTAGAACTGAACAGGCTGTAGCCAGAACCGTTCTTCGATGAAGACACTCTAAACTTAGCAATCCTCTACCTCCTTTATCGCGAGGGAGATATATTCGAGGTACGGAAGATCTAGGATGAAGACTTCGTTGAATTGTCATCATCTTGCGTGTGCTTCGATCAAGTTGTTTTAACTCATCGACGTTCCATTTTACTGCACCAAACGTGTATAGCAGTATAGGAACGGCCAGCATATTGGTCACCTGGATCTTATTCTTTCCAGATAATTCGGAAGCCCAAATTTTTCTGAGAATTTGGCGATACCTTTTTCCAAGGGCCGTTTTCAAGTTATGCACATTTTGGGTTTCCGCTTGCGGTATTCCAAGATATGTATATGTTTCTCCAATACCAAGATGTTGAATGGTATTTCCGCCTATGAGTTGAACATCCTGATCGTCACTGGATGATGTAGTTTCTAATCTTCCTTGGTGTAGGTGGACGCAGGCACACTTGTCCAGTCCGAAGCTCATGCCAATCGCTTTAGAATACCTATTTACCGCATCTACAAGGATGTTAAGGTCCTTTTTTGAGGAAGCAAAGAGTTTAAGGTCGTCCATGTATAAAAGGTGGTTGACCTTATATTCTCTTCTGCTCGGCGGGCCACATAGGTATCCAGAGCTTTTGCCTCGGAGCACAATAGGTAGAGGCAAGAGGGAAATGCAGAAAAGTATCGGACTTAGAGAGTCTCCTTGAAAGACCCCCCTCTTATATGTGACAAAGCTTGTAGTCACTTGTCTTTTGTCAGATGTTATGACAAATCTTGTCCGCCACAAGAGCATAAGCTCTTCTATGCATCTCACTATTTTTGGATGCACCTCCATGCACTCAAGGAGCTTGATAAGAAGCTCATGGTTCGTGTTATCGAATGCCTTACGGTAATCAATCCAAGCCATGGACAGATTGCGTCGATACCTGATCGAGTCCTGGGTAATACACCTGTCTATTAACAGGTTCTCCCTGCAACCTGCCAGCCCTCTCTTGCATCCACGTTGTTCGACTATTGCACTCCATACCGGCTCGATAGATGTCAATATCCTCTCTTTGAGGATGCCAGTGAATAGCTTGTAGCTGGTGTTTAAACAATCTATGGGCCTGTAGTTCTTTGGACATGACAAATCTCCGGCCTTAGGGATCAATACCGTGCGTCCTTCCACTAGCCACTGCGGGACGGGTTGTTCTCCGTTTAAGAAAGTAGTAAATATACGAGCTAGATGTTGGTGCGTAGAAGTAAACTTCTTCCACCAAAAGTTGTTGATTTTATCTGGCCCTGGCGCCGAAAAGTTCTTAGTTCTAGCGATAACTTTCTTCACTTCTTCAGCAGTAATTAGTGGACACTCTTCCTCTGGATCTTGTAACCTTTGCCTTTGGCAAAAGTTACGAAAGAGTGATATATCGGAAGCGTCTTCATTTAGCTGATAAGTATCTCCATATACTTGCTCCCAGAAGATTTGAATCTCTTCTCGACTAGGCGGATTTTTAACTACACATGACGCTTTATTGAACAGACGGGAAGGATTAGTAGAAAAGGTGGAATTTTCCTAAATCCACTTAACTCGCCGTTCAAGGCGCTGTTTCGCTGTTGAAAGAGATCTTACTTTTTGCGTCCAGTGCTGCTTGATGGTCGACAGTTTACACTTGTTCAGCGTGTGATTTGCTTTCCTCAAGTTTCGAGCAAGTGCCCTAACTTTTGGAGTGAACTTTTTATTTGCTGTTATGTAGCTGATCACGCACTGAACATTTGATGCATGCCGTCTCGCCGTTTCAATTTTGAACTGAAGCTGTGCAATACGCTCGCGTGTCTTACTCAGACGTACCGAAGTTTCGTTACTTCTATCGTCGCTAAGCAGGGAGACCGCCTTCTCGTAAACTACACAGTTCAGATTCCAGAGATTAACATCTTCGGGGAGCAAATCGCGGAGAGCAGTATTAGCTTCAGCTAATTTGTCCATCCTGAGGAAGACTTTTTGGTGGATAGATCTCCTACTTCTCATGTTGACATTATCGGCTATCTGCAAAGGTGGTCTTGCTGGAACGGGTGGAATGTTCGCTGGAGGATGTTGCTCCTCTTCCTGTTGATAAACAGCTTCATATCCGTTTTTTCGCAAGAAGGATACCTGACCTCTCAAATACTGAGGCGTTTTATGAGCATATTCCGGGTGCATATTGCCCCAACGGTCATGCAACCTCTTCATGAATCCTCTCCGCGCCGGTGAGCTTCTTTGCCAACAGGTAAGAAGTTCCCTCCTGAGTTGGTCCGACCATTTAAATCGATGTTCTCGCGTTTGTCCGGGGTCATTGCCTGGTCGTCGCCTCGGTTCGTTCCTATTGCCACTCCCAACTGAACCATGGCCTCCATCCGAGAGAGGCCTATTGTGGGTGGCACTGCGCGATACTTGTGTCGTAACCGCATAATTCGTTGCATTGGGGAGTTAGCCCAAAGCAACGCGGCTGACTGCAAGAGCAGGAGCAGGAGGTATTATTATTATTATTATTATTATTATTATTATTATTATTATTATTATACCATTAAGCCTTTTCCCTTCCGGGGTAGGCGTGACTTGCTTGGTTGGAAAGTAGTGAAATAGGTATATAGGTATGAGGTAGATCGGTATATGGGTATAGGGTGGATGGGTATATAGGTGTTATGTATAGATGTTTTAGATTGATCTAGAGTTCTCATGTTATTTATATAAATAACACGTTCACTCCACAACACTGCTCCGACCCAGGTTGCTGATCAATCTCTCTAGCGATCACCCCAAGTGAGGAGCCTCACAAAATTGTTATGTATGGTTCCCCACTTGGGCCCATTAGTATCCAAGGTCTTTTTGTTTCAGGCATCATTCACTCTATTGTCACTCTGTTTATAAACTATTTGTCGCCACACATTTCTGTCCTGGCATACTACTCTAGCTTCATTCACGTCCATGCATTTTTTCATGCAGGCTCTTGTATTTCTATGGCTTCTTATGTCTCTTCGTATTAGTGTCTCATTCACAGATTCTAACCATTCTTTCGGCGGTCTACCTCGGGGCATTCTGCCATTTACTTTACCTTTATACACTTGCTTGGTCAGTCGTTCATCTTTCATTCTTTCAAGATGTCCGAACCACCTTAGCTGATTTCTTTCCCATATGTCAACTAGTGTCTCCCCTGTACCACATTCTTTGAGGATTGTCTCGTTTCGTACTTTGTCCATCAGTGTTTTCCCGCATATTATGCGCAGAGGTTTCATGCTGATCGCGTTGATTTTACTCCTGTCCTTTTCTTGACAGGTCCATGTCTCGCTACCGTATAGTACAGTCGGTACGAAAATAGAGTTATGTATGGCCATTTTAGCTTTTTTTTATATGTTTTTATTTGTGAGGATGGACCCTGCTCTACCGATAACCTGCTTACCCTTATTTATGCGCCTATCTAATTCCCCATCTATTTTTCCGTCGTTAGTGAATAGACTACCTAGATATACGTACTTGTCAACTTGTTCTAATTTCTCATCATTTAGGACTATGTTGCATATTGTTTTCTCATTTTTCCCTCAAACACCATGACTTTCGTTTTATTCACGTTAATTTTGAGGTCCATGTTCTTCATGCTTGTATTAAGTTTATTCAACATTCTTTGCAAGTCTTCGACTGATTCTGCCATAACAATCTTGTCATCTGCGAAAGCCAACCCACGTACCTTGACGGTTTCGAGATCTACACCTTTTTCGTCGAAGAGGGCAGTTCTAAGACACTTATCCATGAATATGATAAATAGCCAAGAGGACATAACGCATTCTTGTTTCACGCCTTGCATAATATCGAACCATTCACTCTTTTTCCCATTTACACTTACACTCGCTTTACTACCTGTATATATTGTTTTTATTGCTTGTAGGAGCCCTCCATTCACTCCATACTCTTTAAGGACTTCCCAAAGTTTACTTCTATTTACCGTGTCGAATGCTTTTTCTAGATCAATAAATGCACAGAAGACTTTCTTTCCTACCCTCAAACTTTTTTCTGCGACCTGTCTTAGGCTAAATATCTGATATGTACATGATCTTCCTGACTTTACTTACAGTACTTAGTAGGCTGATACCTCTGTAATTACTGCAGTTGCTTTTATCTCCTTTTCTTTTGTATATTGGTACGATAATCGCTTTTCTCCAATCGTCTGGGACTTCTCCCGTTTCGATACATAAATTTATTAATTCGCACAACCTGTGAGGTATGTACTCGCCACCGTATTTAAGCATTTCAGCGCTAATATTGTCTATACCCGCAGCCTTACCGTTTTTCAAGTTCTTAATTATATCTCTGACCTCAGTGACACAGACTTTTTCAATTGGGTTTTCTAGTGCATTATGTTCTATGTCGCAGTTTTGTTGCCCTATATCTTCACCTCTTAATAGTTCTTTAAAAGAGTCTTTTAAAGCGTCTACTATTTCGTCTATATCATATAGCATTTCGCCTTTGCTGTTTCTCATGCTAGCAAACTCTATACTTTTACTTTCCTTCAACTGTTTATATAATAGTTTCATAATTCCTTCAAAGCAGTTTTTTATTTTGTTCTCTTCTTCTGTTCTGATTTTCTCTTTACTCTCTTTGACTAGTCGTTTAACTTTCCTATTTTTGTGTCTGTAACCATTTTTAAGTCTAGTTCTCTCCTCATCGCTAAGACCTGTCATGTTCAGCATTTTATTGTGCGCTTCTTTCTTTTCTTTTTGGGCTGCCGCAATTTCATCGTTCCACCACGCATCGCCAGACTTTCTTCCTACAACCGCCGTACCACACACTTCGGTCGCAGTTTTGACAATGATATCCCGTAACAAAGTCCACGCGCCCTCTATATCTTTATTGCTTATAAGCGCTTCCCACGTTGCCCTATCTATGCGTTCAGTTAACTTCTTTTGAAACTCTGTTTGCACTTCTTGTCTCTGTAAATTTTCAATTTTTATTCGTGTTTGTTTCGTTTTCGTTGTTTTCTTTGTTCTCCATCCCCGCCCTAAGTTTATTTTGCAGACTAAAAGGTAATGATCAGAATTGCATCCGGAACCCCTCATGACTCTTGTATCTGTAACTAGTTCTCTTAATCTTTCATCCGCAATAACAAAGTCAATTATGCTGTGGCTATTTCCTTTACGCCAGGTGTACATGTGGATCATTTTATGTCTAAACCAAGTATTTGTAATAAATAGGCCCTTTTCTAAGCTAACTAGCTTTTCCCCGTTATAATTTTTTCTTATTGGATCTTCAAAATTACCTAGCACCCTTTCTGTATCTGTATCCTGACGTTGGACACCGACCCATCCGTTCATATCTCCTAGCAGAATTATTCTTTCACCTTGATCGCAAATACTTATTGTATCATATAGAGTGTCCCAGAAGGCGTCCTTAACTTCCCTCAAATCGCTATCAACTGGTGCGTAGCACGCTATGATAAATAATCTTCTGATTCCTACCTTTATTCTAGCCCATAGCAATCTGGGTGATACAAAATTATGCTCTATGAGATGATGACTTGCTTTTTCATTCATAATTAAACCGACTCCTTGACTACGATGCGATTCGCTATCTACTCCTGACCATATTTCACAACCGCCTTCCAACACCCCATTTTCTATGTTTCTAAATTCGCGACCCTTTTTCTTTGTCTCAGATACACAAAGAATATCTAGTTTCCTTATGTGCATAGTTTCTCGCAGTTCTCTTATCTTAAGACCACTCACTCCTCTAGCATTCCAAACACCCAGTCTTCATTCATCGCCCGAAACTCGACCTGTGCGTTTTCCGTGTGCATGCTTTTCGTCAATCCAAGTTTCAGTCCATTCCGAGGCTACTTTATTGTTTGTATTATTCATGTTTAGATTGTACTCCCAACTATCACCTGTATGCGCGAGATTTGTTTTGCGAGTCGAAATCATGTCCGAATTAAGCAGTGATTTGTCTTAAGGTGGAGTCAAGCTATAACGTCAGTCCCACCAAAACTTCTGTTACCGGGGGGATGGGGGGGGGGGGGTAAGATATGAGAAAGGAAGCCGAGAGTCTCAATAGGTTGGTGATTTATGCTGAGAAGGTCACCAGCCTTAGTATAAAAACTGTTAAATGTTTTTAGTGCAATTAAAGGGATTTTATAATAACTTCTAGAGATTTCACGAAGATCTACGAGATTTTTAAATGTTTCATAGGATTTCTAGGGAATAATTTACATGTACACTGTTAGAAATGTTCGGAAAATTCCGACACATTTAAGATATTAAAGTAACTGAAATTTACGAAATGAGGTTGCTGAAAATGAAATTCAGGGAATTTTATAGTAAATTTAGTAAATTTTTATTAAACTTCAGAAACGGTATCTGAAAATTACAAATAGTTTCTTGGAATTCTCAAACGGTAACAGAAATATAAGTTATCGTAACTGAAAGAAGTGCGCAGGTGCATGCGCACTCGTTGCTTCACGATCGCGTTCGTAGGAGACAAAACGTGGCGGTTCAGTGGTAATCAGCGGCAAAAAAGTGCAAAATGAAGTGGAACAATTCCATACTCGAAGGATTTGATCCAGGTTTCAATTGGATGGTAAGCGAAATTTGTATAATAACTACGTATATATCTATGTTATATAATATACTCAATGAATCAAATATGAAAAAAAACTTATTGTAAAAGATGGGCTTTGATCATATATTCGATGCATTGAGTATAGTACTATTATAACATATATACATGAGAAGTCGTTTGCATTAACTTCACTCATGTTTTCTTTCTATTTATATTCGCAGGACAAATATAGACTACGTATTTTATATTAAAATTGAAGACCTGGAAACATTTTTCAACTCCTTAAAATTTTCAGTTACAGTAACTGAAAATTCATAAACTGTAACAGGATTTTCTAAAACATGTGAATAAAGCGTTATGTAGTTGCCGTTGCTGAAATTTCTGTTACAGTTTAGGAAAATTGAGAAATGATTTCTGCACAAAGCTTGAGTGACGCGTCTCTGAAAATTCCTACAGAACTTTCTAACAGTGTACATAAAAGATTTCAATGGATGCATTTCATGGAATTTTAAGGAAGAGAATAAAGATTTCATAGAGTTCCTCATTTCCCGAAAAATTCAAAGAGATTGTAAGGGATTTTCAAGGGATTTTAAGGAATTGTAAGAGATTTGATATGATTTCGAAGATTTTCTGGAAAAATAGAAAAAAGTATGAAAGGAAAAAACAATAAAATAATACCTAGGAAGAAAAATATGATTGATCGCGCTTATAGGGAGCGTGGGTACGCTATCGCACTTCGCACTTTTTCGTACGTTTAGTGCGTGCATTTCGAATTTATTTGTTGATATATCATAAATATTGTTACTTGAATCGAAAACTGCATCGAAACTGAAGTTGTGTTTCAATTTGACGTTGAAGAAGGTTCTCAGAGCACCTGCGGCTTTCACGATTACATTCACATTGCGACACTCGCGATCAGTGCTCAACAGTTATGTACCACTCAGAGAAATGTCCTCTTGTGAGAAAAGGATGTTTCTTGACGTAAATGGAATTTCCTCTTTTTAAGGTTGAGAGGATTTTCATTTGCCTCAACAGGAATCCTTTTGCAGCAAAAAATTTCTTTATGCGACTAACTTCACCTAATCTTGCAGCCAAATAATTCTGTTTGTGTAAAACATATATTCACGTCGTTCAGAACAAAACAGGCAAGAGGAAATGTAAAACGCTGTATATAGAATGAAATGAAATATGAGAAATAGGTATGACTTTCGATATACTTCTAATAAAAATTAGATTTCCCTATTAAATAAAATGTAAATCGTTAAAATAAGGTTAAAGGATTTTTCAGGAGATTACATCTGGAAAAAAAAGTCAAAGAATTCGAAAAAGATACTAAAATTCATTGTACTGTATTTTAAAAAGATTGTAACATAATCAACTTGATATTCAATATCTTATGGAACTTTTTAAATTTGTATGTATCCATTCGAATAATTTCATTAAGATAATTTGTTAATCTTGTTGACTAAATACAAAAATTATAACTTACGGATCTCTCGGAAGAAAAAAAAATTAATAATTTGGAAAATGATCAAACTTTTCAAATTTTATTTTTGTTGAAAAATTTTATTGGGATAATTTAAATTTATAATACGTGGTTAAGATGTCGATTGGAATTTCTTAATCTATCAGGAAAGTAGTTTGTATTTTTGGTTAGATTGATCTGGTTAACAAACTTGACTTTCATTTTGGGACCCTCAAATAGTGTATCAAAGGCTGAATCGATTTGTCAAATCCTTTAACAGTTAGCGTGGTTACATCATTCAGGTATAAGCAAACATACATACATACATACAAGATACAGACATACAGACACACAGACACCGACAAAATTGTTTGATTTTCTTATGAATGAGAACGTTGCAAGCTGAGTATGAGAAAGTATGGAAAAATTATGTATCTACGGAGGCTCATTGTTAAAATTGTGTTTCATCAATAAGTTTTTTGGGGCGAGAAACAAAAGGAACGTGACGAAATTTTTGTTCACATCTGGTCAGCTTTTTCTTCTGTTTTAAAATTGTTTTGAATGTTTCGAAATATCCAAAAATATCCCTCAATTTTATTTAAATCCCTTATTGAAACAGATTAAGGAAGATGTGAAAAAATATAGAAAATATCTATAATAAAAGAAGAATAAACCAAGAATGAAGGTAAGGAAAAGTGTTATAGAAATGGAAGCGATAAAAATGGAGAAATAGAAAACAAAATATAAGTACCGCAAAAGAAGGAATAACTAATAAGAAATAATGTCAAATTGAAAAATCAACGCATATGAAGGGAAAAAGAAAATAATGTACAAGGAGAGAGAAGAAACTTATGAACTATAAAGATAAGAAAAGATGATAAAATAAAAAGAAGAAACCAAGTAATATAGGAAGAACATGAAGAAGGATAAGAAGTCTTTATACAGGAAGAAGGAAAGAAAAAGTGAAGCAGCAGAAGAAAAATGACGAATGGAAGAAAGGAAGAGAGAAAGAAACCAATTTTTGGAGAAGGATGAAGAAGAAAGAATGATAAAAGTAAAAAAAGAATAACAGGATTAAATAGTAGCTGCGATGTGAAAAAAAGAAGCAATAAGAAATAAGGGAAAGAAGGAAAAGAAGCGAAGAGGGCTAGAAAATAGGAAAGCACGTAATGACGAAGAAAATCAAGGAAAGAAGTGGGAATAATGAAAGGAATAGACAAAGGACAAACGAAGCACTCGAAGATTGACAAAGAAGATGAATTAATGAAAGAAAGAGTGATGAGAATACAATACAAGAAAGTAAATATGCACACAGAATATATTATAAGAAAGTAACAAAAGAGATAGGAAAGGAAAAACGAACATAAAAAAAAAGAGAAAATTGCAAAGTAAAATATGAAAAGAGGAAAAGGTGAGAGAAAATATATCAACACTTGTATGGAAATGGAGACACCGCGAAAAAAATAATGATAAATAAATATAGAGGGAAGGATAATATAGATTATTGAACTAAGGATGAACAAACGGATTTTTAATGAAACAATTAATGAAAATGCAATAAAAAAAAATGAAAGTGGGACAGGAAGGACACACCTATAGTGAAGAGAAAGGAGAGGAGGTAAAGAAAATTGAAAGAAAGATAAGAAATAATGAAAAACAGAGAATATCGAAAAATAAAATAAGTAAGAAATAAAACAATGAGAGCGTAAGACCATACGTATAACGTACTAAAAGGAATGTTTTATAGCCTTATTTTCCTTCAGCCTCAATTATTTTAACACAGTTAGCAGGTACCTTCGTATTTTCGACTGTGAAATGTACCACCTCACAAGTCGATATTCTAAGTAGGCGACATCCATAAAATGCTGGTACTCAATTATTATCATAATTACAACGTTAGCCTGGTCGAAAGTTGGCGGTATGTACGAGTTTAAGCTTGAAGATCAACATGCGGCGAGGAAAGAGTAATATAAGGATGAGGTTTTTGAACGGTAATTGTTGACGCTGTTAGGCGGTAAAAGGGCGTATTTCCAGACACTAAACTTTCCAAGTGAATTACACGACCGTGTTAAGGTGCTATACTGCCGTATAGTTATGAATATGCCAAAAAAACCCTCGGGCTCTATATACAGTTCAAGTAAAAACTGTTCTAGTTTTACCTGGTTTCAATCTAGTTCCTAGCCAGGCTGTGCACAGTGGAGCTAAATCGGATTTTCGCATTAAATCTATAATGTTTGAGCCAAACGTGAATTTATTAATCAAATTGTTTATAAAAACGATAAATTGCTGTTAGCGGGTAAATTATCTTCAGTAATTGTTTACTTTGGTGACTTTTCCGAATTTTGGAGTAAGTGTTTTAAAACTTTTCGCAAAACCTTCATTCTATTCCCAGTCTGAAGTAAAATATATCAGTCTGCCGGGGAGACCAAAATACATTTATAATTTTATCGAAAAATATATAAATGATCTAAAAAATGTTTAACTTCAGCTTTGTACTCACTTTTATAGGTTTACAATTTTTTATCCAAGGTCTTTGTTTCAGGCGTCATTCACTCTATTGTCACTCTGTTTACAAACTATTTGTTACCACACTTTTCTGTCCTGGCATACTACTCGAGCTTCCTTCCCGTCCATGCATTTTTTCATGCAAAGTTAAATAAATGTTGTTTCATTAATAAATTACTAATGTTTATATATTTTTCAAATGGTAATTTTTTGAGAATCGAGAAGCGATAAATGAATAATAATTGCAATTTTTGGCAATTTGATAACTATTTTTTTGAATTGACCTGAAAAATGTCATTTGCGAATGTATAAGAGAATATAATAGAATTAGTTGTGGACGTGATTTTCACACATTTTCAATTTTTAAATTTTTGTTTTGTTTTTTTGAATAATTATTAAAATTCAAGGTTGCAAAAAATGTAGTTTATGATTTTTGTGATTTAAAAAATTGTAATTAATATTTTATAAGTTGTAACTACAGAGTACTTTCACATATTTTCCGACCAACATTTTATGGAATAAAATTTCGAAGTTTTGTTAATCCTCATGAGAGCTTTTTGGTAATTATTGACAACTAATTTGTTTTTTTAGAAAAAAACAATCTTTTTTAATTACTGAGAATTCTTAGAAAGTTATCTACAAAAAAAGAGGAAAAACTTGTTCAAAAATGGGTTCTAACAAAATTGTTGTCAATTCAATGCAGAAGCCATCTTAACAAGGTATAGTCACATAAAAATTGTCGCCTCCACCTTAATTTGTATTAAGTTGATTGAATTGTTAGAATCTGACATTGTCAAGTTTGGTTCTCTTTAGAAAAATATTCTACAGCTTGGCTATGTATGTATATATTCTAGCCAGAAAATGACAAGGAAAACTTGCTTTATTTTTCTGATCTAGTTTCTAGTCTAGAAGTCGCCAAGAAAACTTTTCAAGACATTTCTACTGAGATTCTACGGTCATTGAATGAAAAAACTTTCAACATTCTCATACAAGGATTCCTATTTGGATTACAGACACTCGAAAACTCTAAGAGTTGGCTCCCGCGGGTCTCAATACAAGGAAATTTTCAAATTCGCAAAATGTTTTTTTTTTCTAACCATATAGGCTTATATAGAATAACAAGATGGAACTTTTTCCTATTCCAATTTTGTTTTGTCCGATGATTAGTTTCAATAATAAAAACTAAAGGCTAAACAAAATTCCATATATAATCAATAAGTGATTAAAACAAAAATCATCATAACTCGGCTGAATATTATTGAACCTTTTTGAAATTTGGTACACATGCAAAGTATACTCAAGGGATATCCACAAAATAATAAAAAAACTCGAAATTACCTTATGTTTAATAATATTTGCAAATTAAGGTTGGTCGGTAACCACTGTTTTCAAGTTTCGCCGAAAGAATTAAAGTATCGAGGAAATTCCAGATTTGAAACAACTTCCAGGAAGAAAGTTGGTCTATGTAATGATTAGATGATGTTATTTGGTGTCGACCAGGTAATAAAATTAATTAGAAGATGTTATTATTGTTGGTATACTGGTGTATACATCATAATAACATCTTCTAATTAGTTGATATATATGGTTAAAAAAAGATTTCTGGAATGTTGTAGATAGATTCATTAAAAATAGGTGGAAATATGCAGTAGCGAAATCGCTGTTGGGCTTTCGTTGGCCAATTGTAACGGTATCGCCTACTATTTTACGAAGTACATATTTCCGCGAAACTTGAAAAATGTGGTTACCGATTGGCCTTAATTTGCAATTGAACTTCATTAAACAAAACGTAATTTATAACTTTTTTATTTCTTTGTAGGCATACGTAGAGTATACTTTTTAGGTGTATCAAATTTCAAAAAGTTTCAATACTATTTGGCTGAGTTATGACGATTTATGATTTAATCATATATTGATTATCGGGAAAATTTGTTTTTTGTTTCTAATCTTCTTTATTAGAACTAATCATCTGAGAGCTCAATTATAAGTTTTGCTTAGGTTCTAATTGCAGGTTGTAGAATTTATGTTCAGATTCTGGTAAAAAACTATAATGATAGTAAGGGATTCATGTCACAATCTGAAATTTGAAACCTCGTCCAGGAACTAACCAAGTAACCAGATACCTACACTAGCCAGTACTAGCCAGAAAAACTTTTGCGACAATTTTTAATGCCGTTTGAAATTAATGTTACTTAAAGTAATATTGGTACGTCTCAGACTACTTTGCAAGTCCATTTTTCCCAAATGCAAGACTTGTGCGCAAGGGATCATAACCCTAGTAGAAATGTACGAACGGCGCAGTACTGACCCAGTACTGACTGCCGGTCTGGCAGTACTGACTGCCGGTCTGGCAGTACTGACTCCCAGTACTGGGCCAGTACTGGCTTGTAACGCTGTCCAGTACTGATTTTCGGAGCTTGTCCAGTACTGACTCAGTACTGCCTGTCAGTACTGGCACACTACTGGCATACTACTGGCATATAAATAGCTCCTTATAGCAATAGAATATTGCGGGATATCCCATTTTTGATTCTGATTAGGTTCTGTATTATCCCAGGGATATCGTGGGAATAATCTCTATCAACTGCATCAGACAACCATCGACTTGTTGCTGATGCGATAGAGCTCTTCGTGGCTGAGTTTTTAAAAATTTGTAAAATCACATCTGTAAAAGAAAATTGAAATCCTTGAATTAAAAAGGATAAGTAAATTAATTATGAAAAAATCAATTATAGAATAACATAAATGCAGCATTCATAAGATAATTTGTAATTTCATGTAAAACAGCACGTGTACTATTTTCAATATTTAAAGGTTATGTAATTCCTCTTACCTTTCATCAAGCAAATGTTCGTGACGATTGCAATCAGAAAAATTATTCATAAAATTTCTTCTCTTTAAAATTGAGATCTATACTGTATCTCCTCAAAAAACGTGGAGAATTATTGAAAAACGACAAAATTGTATTTCTTTGTTCTGGCAGAATGAGATCAACGTCCAATATGGTACTCAGTGGGCTTAGTGGGTGACTGGTTCTGTACTGACATTGGTTATAAAAGCAAGATGGCGGTTTAGAGAGCGAAATTTGAAATCCATTCAATATATTATAATTAAAATTGAAATTTATTTGAAAAAAATCAAGAGTTCTTTACCAAGTATAACAAAAATTCTTAACCTAAACATTATAAGCTGTACCTTAAACTCAAAGATTAGATATTAATATGAAACTTACACTTTTGGTTTTTCTCCATTCGCAATTGTTATTAAAATAAAATGAAACGACTAAACTTAACTTATATTACTAAAATCAACACTAAATCTTCACTAAAATCAACACTTTCTGACATACATCTGCGTACAGATGTTTATTCGCCCGTAGCCTGCGTAGATCACATTGAGTGTGATTGGAAGTTCATTCTCTGTTCTCATTGGCTTTTCTCTTATGTTGACACGCGTTGATTTGATCTTTAAAAAGTGGGACTTAAAAATATTTTACCATAAATTATGTATATATAGAACATTTTATTTATTTTTACTTTTATTTTTAGAGTTTGATTTTCTAGAACTCTTAACATGCTTTTTTATGTAGGGACTTCAAACAATTCCATTTTTGAGTGAAAAAAATTCTTGTCCTCGATTTGATATTTTTCATACTTCGAAAACATTCTAGTAGCATTTTTAAGAATTTCTTTAACAAATAAGAATTTTTTATACCACCGAACTGGTACTGATTCGGTCTTCAGACCAACGTTCCGCCAGTACTGGCAGGATTCCGTAGGTCAGTATTGGCTGTCAGTACTTAATCAGTACACTGCCGGTGGTGAATTCCGGCATACTACGGACATTTCTACTAGGGAAGATTCGAAAAATTTAGGAACGTTGTTCGAGCCCACCCAGGTTTAATTTCACCTCAGCTTCATTTCTACATGTATTTGAGCCACAAAAACGAGACTTAACTTCCAAAACATTCATACGTTCTCAGTATTGGATAACGACTCGTAAATGATTTTGTGAACCGATGGCTTTCAATCTTTGAGATGAAAGAAGAAATAGACACAATTATGGCCAGACCACGTTTGGTCCGAGACCGGAATGTTGCTGCGAATTGGTTCGGTCCGTTTCGATATCCACGTGCCGCCTTTCTTATTTATTTTTAATTGTTCCTCCGTTCGGCAAATTTTCTTTTTCTGACCCAGCCAGGCCAGTACCCGATCGAATGCGGATCAGTTTCACGTGCATGCTATCGATTCAAATGAAAATTTTCGCCCTTTTTGTTCTGGGTTGGAAAATATCTACATATACTTCATTTCATGAGATAATTAACATTTATAGATCATCAAGATATGAGTGTAAATTAAGAAAGTTGATAATATCATGGAACCAGGAATGAACCAGGAATATTATTTGCTTGTGTTTGGAGGAATAATTTTCTTAATTACAGGGCGTTATGTCTTTTAGAAGAAAGCTCAAGATCTAATTGTTAAATACGCGTTTTTTCAAAATTATTTGCAGAATTCCAAAATAAAGCTTTTTGATCGTTCTCAATTATAGATTCAGACTTATAATCAGTCTTTAAATGTCCCTGAGTTTTTATTTCATCCGGTAACAAAACAGTTTTTCATTAATTTTATGTCTCAAAAGTTTGATTTCCATATTTAAATTGATTAATAATGAAAGATTATTAAATACATTTCAAATTGTGAAAATCAATTACACGTAAAGTGTTTTTAATTGACTGAAATAACCGATTCAGAAGTCCGAAAAATATAGTACAACAGTTCTGTGTCATCCGGTAACACAAAAGTTATTTCCAACAAATTAAGTTAGTTGATAAACGAAAAACAATGTAGATATTCCTTTATTCTTGAATTTAAAAATGATATAAAATGAAAATTAACTTCTAATGTAAATATATGACGAAAAATAGTAATACATATTAGGATAATCGAGACATTATGTTTATTCAACAAAAATAAATTTCATATAGAAAATAAGAACACGAAAAAATTAAAAAAATTATCCTGGTCACTATTAGCTTTATTTATTTTATTATAAAAAAACTAATGTTGAAATTACAGTTTTAATATTTTTAGCTGAAGAAACATATCTAATTATTATTTTGATTCACAAAATATTGTAAACAGTTTATATCAGAAGATTAAATACAAAAAATTATGATTATAAAATAAGATTATAAGAGTATACTTCCTCAGTTTGAAAATAATTTTTTACGCATATTGTAATTAATGTGAATGTAAAAAATAATGTTTACGATAATCTGAAATACTTTTGTTCTATTTAATTCAAACAAAAACCAATGATAAATTTCAACTTTTTGATTTTCAGCACAACAAAAATGTTTTATCGGTATTTGTGCAACCAATTTTTTTTGTTCCACCAAGAATTTGCTAATTCTTTATTTGTTTATACTCTCTCACTTTCACGGGTTTGAGAGTCTTTACATAACCATTACATGTATTCTTACAAACAAGCCTTATACTATCTTATCAACTATTTTTTACATATTGTCTTACATTACTATTCTTATTTCTAAACGCTTGCGAATTTGCCCTGGGCTTCCGTTTCCTTTTACCATTATCAATCTCATAATTTGACTCTAATCCGCAACTCTACTTCGTAATTCTCCTTCTTTAGGAGTCATTTTTTGGCTCTTCCAGCTTTTCCATCCATTCCTCTCCCTGACCATTTTCATTCAGAATCCATTTCATTCTCTCTTCTATGCTCTCCCCTCCCCCTTCGTCACCAGTACACCTCTCTAAAACATGCGCCCACGTTTCCTGCTCATACTTACATACTCTGCACACATTCTCTTCATCATCCATCCAGTACCTACATGCTCTAACACCCTCTCCCATTCTGAATCTTATCACTCTATTCCATTTGATCTCCTTTTTAATCTTTTGAAGGTACTCTGGTTCCCCCTGCCTCTTCACCATTTTATACCAGCTGTTGTAACTTGAATCAACGATTTTTTCCCATCTTTCCTCTTCTTGCTTTGCCTTAATATCTCCCTCTATTTCCTCCCACTCTCTACCCCTAACTTACATACCCCACTCAAACCTCAATACATGCCTCTCTTCCTCCCATTTTGAACGCCCCACGTTGCCCCTCCTCTCTTTATCCATAACCTCCCGGGCACACGCTTGTGCAATTTTGCTTCCTTCTCCCCTTCTTAGTTTCTCTTCGAAGTTCCATGCTCTTTTCGCTTGCCTCACCACCATTTTTTCTCGACCTATTTCTTCCCTCAGCATATAACCTGGGCAGCTCCAACTCACTGTCATAACCCATCTTAAAAATCTCTCCTGCAAACTTTCCATTCTCTTATGCTCTTTTATCCCCAAATTTCCACTCCATAGCTTAACACTGACTACACTAAGACATCAAACATCCATACTCTCATCTTCCAGTCGTCCTTAAACCTTCTTTTTCCTACACCCCATACTTGTCCCATTACTTTACTCGCACATTCTAATCTCTTTCTCACCTGCAACTCGCTTCCACCTCTCGTTTCGAACCAAAATCCTAGGTAGCAAAACTCATCCACCAACTCTACCACCACACTATTTATCTTCCATTCATACTCTAATCTTCCCCTTTTATTTCTGAAACACATCATCTTAGTCTTGTTCAAATTCACCGTTAAACCCTTTTCTCTCACATATTCTTCGAACACTCTCATCAACAGATTCATACCTCTTTCATCATCCGCGACTAGCACTACATCATCTGCATATGCTAGTGAATACACTTTGCCTGTTCCTATCGTTGTTTCCCCTTTTCCTTTCCTCTCCAACTTCTCCTCCAAATCTGCCAGAAGAATACTAAACAGAAGTGGGCTCAACAGACACCCTTGCCTGAGCCCTCTTCCTGTCCAGAATTCCTCTCATCTCTTGTATCCTATCTTCACCCTTATCTTAGTTTCCACGAATATCTCTTTTTTCCTCTCTATTCATCCTTCGTCTACTCCCCTCTCTTTCATGGATGCCGATAACACCCTCCTGTTAACTGAGTCAAATGCTGCCTTAAAATCAACGAACAGTGCAACTAGTTTCCCTTTCTTTCGCCCTAGGTTCCTATTGACTAGATAGTTGATCACGTAGATGTTATCTATGGTTCCCATCCCTTTTCTAAAACCCGTTTGATTGTGTGTTATACTTCCTTTTTCTTCCACCTGTCTTTCTAACCTCCTTCTCAGCACTTCCACATAAATTTTACATCCCACCGACATGAGTGTGATCCCTCTATATTCATCTACCCTTTTTCCCTCTCCTTTCTTAATCAGCGGTACTACCAGCCCTGTCTTCCATTCCTCCGGCCACCCTTCTCCTTTCCATACCTTATTGCAAATCTTCCACATTTCTTCTCTCACTGCTATTCCCCCATATTTCAGTGCTTCATTTTCCAACCCATCCTCCCCTGATGCCTTATTTCTTTTTAACCGAACAATTGCCTCATTTACCTCTTTCCTACTAATCTCGTTTTCGCTGTCCTCGTCTCGCTCTACCGCTTTTCTTCCTTCTCCCTTCACCCTATTTTCCACACCTCCTAACAGCCCCTTGAAGTGCTTCGTCCACTCTTTCATTCCTATTTCTTCATTTATGCCCTTCCTTCCTCCTCTTTCCCTGTTTATCACTTCCCATTCCCTCCTTTCCTTTACCGCTTTCTCTACCTCTTCCATGTACCTTTCTTTTTCCTTCTGTCATTTCTCCTTTATCATTCTTTCGTGCTCTCTCTCTTTCTCCTGTTGAGTTCTCCTTTTGTCATTTCTCCTTTCATCCATTTTCTTACACTTTCCTTCATTCTTTCTTCACTTTCCCTGCATTCATCGTCCCACCAACCTCTCCTAAACCCCTCTTCTTCTCTTGGTCTCACCTCTTCCCTTACTTTATCAATGACTCCTTTAAGATTTTCTAGCAGCTTGTCTACTCCTTCCTCTTCCAAACCTCCTATTTCCTCATTTTCTATTTTTTCTTTAAATTCTCTTAATTTTTCCTCCCCCCAAAAGCCCATTTTCAATTTATTTCCCCTCTTTCCTTCCCTCTTTCCCCTACCCCGCTTTGGGCTACCACGTCTCATTGTCGCAATCACCGGAAAGTGTTCTGAGCCTATCACGTCGACAACTTCCATTTTAACCATCAACTTCCTTATTCTTTCTTCTGCCAGAATGTAATCTATGACGGTGTCCTCTAAACCCGCATACGTATATTCCCCTTCTTCATCCCCCTTGGTATTGCCGTTACGAATGAACCATCCCACCTCTCCCAACAAGTCCAGAAGCCTCCTACCCTCCCGGTCCATTTCTTTTTGCTTCGAATTTCTTATGAACATCTCCTTTTCTCTATCCCATACCTCTCCTCCTTGTTCCCCGGTCCATGCATTCAAGTCCCCCCCTATTAGGACCAACCTGCCACCTTTTTCTTCTGTCCATTTCCTTATTGTTCCCCACCCTCCCTCTTCTCCTCTTCTTCTGTACACGCATACTACATCCATCATAACTTTTCCTAATTTTATTCTCCTAACCATTGTTCCGTCCTTTTCTTCTCTATACTCTCCCTTTTCTTGCTCTACCACCAGTTCCTTTCTTACCCCTGACACCATGCCACCCATTCCTCTCCCTTTTACATGCTCCTTTCTCGCTGCTTGCATCTTCCACTCATATGCTTTCGGTAATATTCTTTTCATGCCTTTCCATTCTTTCTCATCTACCCACGGCTCACTCATCATTATCACATCCCACTTCTGCAAATCTCCCCAAAATCCTTTGTCCTTGTTTTTTAGTCCTGAAACATTCCAGAACGCTACTTTCACGTGGCCCTTCTTGCATTTTCACCTTTCTTCCTTGCATTCAAGCCCTTTTGTCGTTTTGAAACCCCCCCGTGATACTTGCATTCCCATTTTCCTCTCTCTTGTCTCCTTTATTCACTACCCATTTCCTACCCTCCCTCAGGTCTTCTTCTTTATCGTCCCAAATCCATATATCTCCGTTCACCCATATCCTATCTCTCCCTATCCTTACCCTATTACCTTTACTCCTCTCGGTCCATGCCTTTCGCTCGATTAACCACTTTCTTCTCCTTTCCCGCCACGTCAGATCATCTTCGATTCTTTCTTTTCTTCCTTTCAATAACTTCTTCTTCTCCATTACTTCATACTTTTCCTCCTCACTTCCTAGTTTCACTAAAAACACACATTCTTTCCCCTCTTCCTTCCCACTCAGTCTTTTTATCCCTTCTACTCTGACTTGCACGCCGATGTCTCTCATCAACTTCCCAATCTCTTCCTCTTCCTTTTCCCTGTCCGCTTTCAAACCCTTTACTATTATATTCTTTTTCCTCTTTGCTCTCACTTCCCCTTCCATTCTTCTTTCAATCTCCATCAGTCTTAAGCGCCACCTTTCATTCTGCTCATGCATTACCCCCTCACACTCTCTCACTTCTTCCAAGCTCCCTTTCTCTTCCACTTTATGCTCATTCCTTAGTTCTAGCTTGCTCACTCTTTCTTCTAACAATTTCATATCCCTTTGTCTATCCTCCTCATTCTCTCTCTGTCTATTTTCTATGCTTTCCAATTTGTTCCATACCTTCTCTTTCTCTCCTTTCTATAATGCATCCCATTCTTCCCACTTTTGTCTCACTTTTCTTACTTCATCTTTTACCTCCTCCCCTTGCCGCTGCATATTATTCAGTTTTTCGCATGTCTCTTCCAATCTTCCGCAAGTCTCCTCTCTAAATCCCTTTATAAGAGCTTCTAATTTTCCTAGCATATTCCCTTTATCCCTATCTCTATCCAGTGTTCTTTTTTTCATCTTAACTTTTTTAATTTCATTGCCCTTCTCCGCGTCTTCGCCCACCCTTTCTCTTTTCCTTCTATCGTCTCCCGCTTTCTCCTCTTCGCTATTCACGCTTTCGCTGCTAATCGCGTTTGCCGACTGTTGCCACCTATGTAACAGCTCTCTCGACCCCGAACTCCTTGATCTGAGTCTTTCTAAATTAGTGGGCCTCCCGCGAGTCCCGCGCCTATGACTCCTTCCTCGACTCGACTCTGCCATTGCCACGGGGTTCAAAGGCGTAGCAAACGTTTCATCTGCGCTCCCCTCACTGCTTGCCTCTTCTGCGACGCTATCCTCTCTCTCTTTGCTATCACTCTCTCTTTCTGTTTCACACTTCTCACCAAATTCGTTCTGTTTCCCTCTGGAAACGTGCTGTGGACTCCGCGTAACAAGCATGCTGCTATTACGTATTAACCGACCGTTATCCTCAACTCCCCCACTCCTGTCTCCTCCCTTTCCCACCCGTCACTTTCTATTACAACCCCAAACTTTAAAAAAACTCACTCAAAACTCACCCTCTTATCCTAATTTCTTTTGGCAATGTGCGGCCACCTCTACTCCTTCTCCCTTGACACCCTTCGAACTCCTACCCTCTCCCAAAAAACCCAGTATCTCGCCGAAGCGAACCTAACCTCAAAATCAAATCTCTTCAATTTTTATCATTTTTGCATAAATTCGCACTTTCTACCGCTCACTTCATTCACACTTGCACCTTCACCCCAATACCCTTACTCACCACACCCTTACTCACCACACCCTCACCGTACTCACTCAACTTTTCACTTCTCCCCTGCCTAAAAATGATCGCACTCGAAAAACACTGTGTAACCTCTATCGGTACTGGAAACGGAAGCCAAGAATTCGCTTATTAAAAAAAATGGATTTCTTGTTCAGTCAAAAAAAGTTTTCTTTAAACAAACAAAATTTTAATACTGCACAAATACCAACAAACCAGTTTTCTCAGTGGGTATTTCAAATTTGAAATTTTTTTATTTTGAAGACTTCATGATAGTGCCCTAATGAGGGCACAGTAAGGCAAATAATACATTAATGGTTTAAAAAATCTACAACTTCTATAGCCAATTTGAATGAACAAAAAAAAAATATATATAATATATAATAAGTTTGATAAACAGAATCATCATGACTTTGAAAATTTCCAGAAAAATTATTGTATTCTCATCAATATGTTATAAAGTATTTAATAATAATAATAATGCTTTATTCCTTGTATGACCTTTACATCCTTTTACAATTCTTCCATCTATACAATTGAGATTTCTACATTACAGGAGTGTCTATATACAATTACAAGCTTTAAGACTCATTCATTCATCCCTCTCATTCTCCCTTTTGTTTCTAGCCATTTCTTGAAATTTCCGTATATATCCGCATAGCTCAGTGATCGGTTCTTTTTTCAGCACACTTATTATTTTGCCCCTTTTGTCTAAACCACCTTCCTTTTTCCAGAAATTCTCAACCCACTTTACTTCCTTCTCCCCTATCGCCTCCGCCCCTTCTCACATTCCTCTCTGCATTATTTTTACATTCTTTGTACCAATCACAGTACTTAGATTTATCTATTCTTCCCCAATGCTCATGTATTCCCTGCTCTTCTTTTACTTTTACTCCTATATCTAGTTCTTTGTTTAATTCCTCTAGCTCCTCCTGGATTCTCATTCTCTTACATTTTATTCCATTCCCTACTTCCCTCATTGCCTTTTCCAGTTCCCTACCCCATTCCGTGGGACATCCATTCTCAATGCCTCTTATTTCTTCTCTGAGATATATTCGAGGCCACCTATCATCTTCCATTTGCACTATCTTACTGATATACTCTCCCGCTTTTCTTCTAGCTTCTACTTCTATCCTTCTAACTCCCGCCTTCATTCTCCATAAATACCCCGGTGTGTTGTTATCTACACCAAGTGCCATTTTTACGCACTTTCCCTGCGCCTTTTCCATTTCCTCCCTTCTTCCTCATCCCTATATTTCTACCCCATACATGAAGCCCGACTTTACTAATGCGTTCATTAAATATAATCTTCTACTCAACCCCTTTACTCTCGCCCTTTTCATTATCCCCCATGTTGCGTTCGCCGCTATCTTCGCTTTCTTTCCGATATTCTGCAAATGTTTCCTATAAGTCATGCCTGTCGAGAACCAGAATCCACGATATTTATATCTATCCACTATTTCTAGACTCTTCCCCTTAAATTTCCAACTTTCATCCTTCTTTCTTCTCCACTCTTTTCTTAATATCATTATTTTACTTTTCTCTACATTCACCTCCATCATATTCTTATCTACATACTTCTGTAGTGTTTTAAGAATCTCCTTTGGACCTATTGCATCATCCGCTACTACAGCTACATCGTCAACAAACTTCAATGCATGTATTTTCTTGTTCCCTATTACTGTCCCTCCCTCATTCTTTCTTTCCCATTCGTCTTCTAGATCATTCAGCCCTATTATAAATAATGTTGAACTTAACGGGCACCCCTGTCTTACTCCCTTCCACGTTTCAAATTTTTCCGATACACCTTCCCCTGATATTATCGAATATGTTGTCTTCCCATATATTCTCCTGATCATTTTCATCATTCGCCCCTTTATTCTTATTTTCTCCAGCTTCTTCATCATCAAGTCCCTCTCTACCAAATCAAACGCTTTTTTAAAATCTATGAACGCAACATGAAGTTTTCCTCCTTTCCTTTTTAATTTATTACCCACCAGGCTATTAATTGCGGAGATATGACCCCTCGTAGCTCTTCCTTCTCTAAATCCTGCTTGACTCTCCTTTATCACTCTTTTCTTCTCTATCCACTCCCTTAATCTTTTTCCCATTATCTTTTTTACCAATTTGTACCCCGCGTCTAATAAAGCCACTCCTCTATAATTCGTTGTTAATTCCTCGTCCCCTGATTTATAGATGGGATATATCCTAGCCTCCTCCCACCCCTCCACCATTTCCCCCTCTATCCACATTAGGTTAATTATCTCACTCAATTCCATTATCCATTCCTGCGACAAATTTTTCAGGAATTCCGCTGTTATCCCATCTTCCCCAGCGGATTTTTTGTTTTTCAATTCCTTTAGCGCCTCCCTAACTTCCCTCTCACCTATTTCTGCATTTAGTTTTTCCATTTCTTCCTCATTTTCTCCCTGCTCTTCTTCGCTTTCCCCGTCCTCTCCGCATACTCTTTCTTCTATCTTTCTTCCTCCCTGCGCTACTAGTAATTCCTGAAAATGGTCCACCCACTGCTTTTTTGTTATCCCCTTTCCCTTCTGCTTCCTTCTCGGTCTAAACTTATCTATCGCTTGCCAAAATTGCCTACCACTTCTGCTGCCCTCCACGTCCCTCCTTTTTGCTTCCTCTATCTCTCTCTCTCTCGTTTTCTTAATTCCCAGCGCTTTTAGCCTCTTCCACCGTTACCTTAGTACACCTTTTTCCCTCTCTCCTTTACTTTTTAAGCAATCTTTCAGTGCTTCCCACACCTTTTTCCTCTGTTCCTTGACTTCTTTATCCAGTTTCCCTTTGTCTTCTTCCAATTCCCTCGCGGCTTGTTTTATTGCAATAATCAACTTCCCCCATCTCCCATCTACTGAAACATTATCATTCCTTCCATTCCATTTTTTTTCTGATTCCCTCTTTCTATTCCTCCTCTTTATCCTCATTCCATTTAAAGAACGCCTACCTCTTTTTGCCCTCTTTCCTTCTTTCAACTTGTTTTCCCTCTTCTTTTCCCAATACTAGTGTAATAGGTAGATGGACTGACTCTATTCTTGTTACTATTGCCATATTTTCGACAATATTTTCTAATCCATTATCCCTTATTGATGGATGGTCGATCACTGAGCCTCCCCCATCTCCAACCCACGTCAACTCGCCTTCCCAATTTCCTTTCGTTCTTTCATTAAAAACTAACAATTCTAGATCTTCGCATAGCTCGACCATTTTTTTCCTTTCGCGTTCACAATTTTATCTGTCGATTTTCTATCCTCATAATCCTCTCGGCGACCTCATTACTGCTTTGCAGCCCCCCTATCCTCACATTCCAGTCCCCTATTACTTATTGTATTTTTATTTTATTCTCTTCTGCCCCTATATTTTCTATCATTTTTCTCAATTCTCCCCCCCCCCATCTCTGAAATTTCTGCAGTGTTATATAATGCGACTATTCTCAATTTCTGCATTCTATTTCCTAACCATTCCACAAGAAAACCAAACTTCCACTTACTCACCTTAATATTTTTATTTCTACAAATTCCGTTGCTTATTCCTAACAGTTGCCCTCCTTTTGCTCTCCCTTTCTTAAACACTCCCTTAGCCACTTTGTCATACTTCTTATAACTCTTTTGAGAAATCCCACGCACCAAAAATATTTTATATCCCGCGATGTTCCATGAAACTATTTTTATTTTACTACTCACACTATCCACTCCGTCCATGCCTCCCTTCTCTCTGTCCCCGGAAGGGCCGTACCAGGCATCCTCGTTTTTCGTGCCAGTCTCTCCAAACTCCGTCGACCATGATCTTCATGTATCCCGCCTTTGCCGTTTTTTCCTTTTCTTCCTCTTCTTTCACTCTATTTCTGATCCATTGGTTCACTTCTCTTCCCCTCGGTGTCATATCATCTTCAATTCTCACTCCTTCCTCCCACATGCTTCTTCTTCTCTTTATAATTTTCAGCTTGTCTTCCATTGTCCTCAGCTTCACCAGCAGTCCTTCTTTTACCATTTTTATTTCTCTAAATATTGGATCTACCCCAGTTCTTCTTAGAATTATTTCCCTCATTTCATCCTTCATGGCATTTCCCCTGCATTTCAATCCACTGAAGATAATATTCTTCTTTCTTCCTCTTCTTTCTTCTAACTCCCAAACTAGCTCTCTTTCAGGTAATACTTCCGATTTTTCCTTCCCTTCGTTTCTTCCATCCTATTCAGCCTCCTCAGTATTTCTCTTTCCCCAGGTCACTCCCCTATCTTTCTGACCTCGGTTTTTTTGAAGTGTCTTATCTCTTATCTGTCCCTCCAGCTTCTCAATTTTCATTTCAAGTTCTTCTCTTTCCCTCTCCCACGCCTTTTCTTTTCCCCATATTTCTTTCTGTAGCATTTCATTTACTTGCTTCAGCCCCTGTGTTTTTTCCTCACTTCTTTCATATTTGCATTCCCCTTTAATTCCCTTTATTTCCTGCGCTGTCAACATCCACTTGTTGTTCATTGTTTCCTCTAGAAATTCTTTCAGCCTCCGCTCCATTTCCTCCATAAACATCTTAGAACTCTCTTTCCTTGTTTTACCTTCCACTATTCCCACATTGAGTTCATTTTCCCCCTTGGAAGTTTCTTTTTCAATTATTATTTGTTCCATTTCGCTCTCCGTTCCCTCACTTTGCTGATCTTCCATGTCCTTGTCATTCTGCTTCTCCTGTGGTCTTATCTCTTTTTCCTTCATTTTGCCTTCTTTACATACAACCAATTTTTCCATGCTTACATTGTCTTTCTTGTCCTTCTCACTCTTATTAGGTCTTCCCCTGTGTCGTTTTTTTTCCTTTTCAACCAGTTCCTTTTTTCCCCCCTCGTTGCTTTCATCCGCACTTGACATGTATTCTAGCGCTTCGTCACCTGTTTCGTTTCTTCTGCTCCTCGCCTCTAGTTCGTCTATCTGCCTTCGTGTTCTCAACACTCGTTCGTCCAACGAATTTCGCCGTTCCTTCATTCCTCCCGTTCCGTTCGTTCCCTTTTCGATGGTTCTCAGCCGCCCTAACCTCCTCTCTAAACAGACACTTTTTCCTTCTTGTTTTCACTGATTAATTCCCATCAACTTTTCTGGCAAACATTCTCACTGTTCCACAAGACTCGCACTAAATCACACGACGCAGCACAGACTCTGGTTCCATTCCTCTTCCTATAAAGTATTTATTTAATGGAGATGATAATAATTCTAGATCTGTGTGGCAGAAATTAAACTTAACTTAAACCAATATTAATTTTACAGTGAAAAAAGTTAGTTAATCTCCCCCTTCCATACTTTTCCTCCCCCGCTCATCCTACTCCCCCTACCTTCAACATTCGCTTCCCCACCCTGACCTAACTTCTTCATCCACTTCTTCCCCTCTCCTCACTTTTCCAGCTAGCACTACTCTTCTTCTATTTCCCTTCCTCAGCCCTCACTCTCCTACGCCTACTGACCCACACTAGTCACACTACCCTACTAGCCCTCCCCTGACTACCCCCCCTCCCTACAAAACTTTTACCCCCCCCCCCCCTTACCTACGGATCATTTCTCCAACTTCCGCTCCTCTCATTTCCCCCACCTCTCATCACCTTCCCTCATTTACCCCCACTCAGCCTGCTCTCATTTCCCCCACCTCCCACCACCTATCCTCGTTTTCTCTCATTCCCCACATCCCTCAGTTGCCAATACTTACGTTATTTCACTTTCCCTCATCCCCCCGAGAAAAAAGTACGACACTGCCCGCTCGTGAATTCACACGACTCGTGTCGATGAAAGAATGAGCTATTAAAAAAAAAATTATTTTAAAACTAACCGCTCGTGCCAGAGCTTCTCCGTGTAGATCCACAGAGAAATAAAAATAAGTCTTTAATATCTTTATTTTCATGTATGTTTATATATATATATATATATATATATATATATATATATAATTTAAAAAAAGTTAAACAACCACCGCAGGGTGCCAACAAGAGCAACTGCCATCTAAAAAAACAATGTCAATAGCCCCCAGTAGAACCGCGGTAAAAGTACACCTATGGCCACGTCTCACATCCGTGAGATGGGTGATCACAGAGTACAACGAAATCACAACGACAGGCCGGCGAAACCCTCGTGTGTCTTGAGGACACGAAGCGACCCAAGAATTACAGCTTTCTGCATCCATCTCGCAAGTGCCTTGGCATATTTTTGGCATGCGGGTATAGCTTTAAGGTTACGAACCAGTGATAATTTCGCACTTCCGAGAGCACCTATCACAAGGACAATTACTCGTACCTAATATTTTGGGTACAGTCGTTGCAGCTCTCTTTTAAGGTCTTGATACCTCTCCCCTTTTTCTTTTTCCTTTGCAGTGATGTTGTATTCGGACGGGGCCGAGAATTCGATCACGAATATAGTTCGTTTCTCGAAGTCTTGGAGAACAATGTCAGGCCTCGAGTGCACAACGGAGACTGCTGCCCGAAAATCGTAGTTCCAGAAAATCTGGCACTTCTCGTTTCGGACAATTGACTCTATATCCCTTGGAGCGTTCGGCAGGGCAGGGTCACGACTAACACCGTAAGAGCGACAAAGGTGGTAATTAAGTACTCTTAGGGCCGCATTATGTCTATAGATATACGTTGTTCCTAAGTGGGTCGGACACCCCGATAGTATGTGTTCTAGGTACTCAGCGTGTGCATGACACGCTCTGCACCTATCACTGGGAACTTCTTGACACAAAATGCGGGCGCGGTATGCTAAGGTGGAGATTACACCGTCCTGACATGCGAAAATAAAGCCCTTTGTACCTGAATTGAGCCCTGATGATTTGAGGAAAGCAAAAGTTTGCTCATTCGACAAGGACTGTTTTTCTACATTTCTGTGAAAGTTTCCGTGCATTTGCTTGTCGAGTAGCTCTTGGTGAAATTTTCCAACCTCTGCTTTCTTTACTTCGGCTTTTAGACGTGAAGCATCTAGATGGAGTAATGCACTTTCCTCACTTCTGATGTTAAAATTCAGGCCAAGGGTCTCGGCAGCTTGCTCCGCGGCTTTGTAAAGGAACGCTCCTTCGCCAATCATCTTGTGGTTTCTGACCATCTTTAGGAGAGGATCTCTGCCATTCGCAACGATGTAAGTTGTGCTTAAAACAATTCGGTTATGCAGACACTGGAGATTCAGAAGTCCGCGTCCGCCTTGATGGCGTGAAATGTATAATCGCGGAACTGACGAATTGATATGCAAGCTTTTATGCATATGCATGATCTAACGCGTGGTGACATCAAGGGCCTTAAGCTCGTTCTTCGTCCATTGAACCACTCCAAACGAGTAGAGTAGAACCGGGACGGCAGGCATGTTAGTCGCAGATACCTTGTTCAACGCCGACAGATTGGAAGACCAAATCTGTCGAAGAAGATGCTTGTATCTGCTTCGGAGAGACTCCTTCACTGATGTTACGTCCTGAATGCGGCTTTGAGGCACGCTCAGGTATGTATAGGTCTCTCCAGTGTTAAGATGTCTAATAACACTTATATCCACAAGCTCAGGGTCCTTGGGAACGCCAGTAATCTTTCCTTTCTTCAAATGAATTTTGGCACACTTGTCCAAACCAAAGTCCATCCCAATCTCTCCTGTGTAGTTCTTGACGATATTTATAGCAGTTTGAAGTTGGCTTTCACCAGCGGCATAGATCTTCAGGTCATCCATATAAAATACATGAGTGACCTTATGCTCACGCTGATTAGTGTTGCCACAGAGGTATCCAAGAGAATTTCGTAGTGCGAGAGATAGAGGCAGAAGTGTGATGCAAAAAAGCAAAGGGCTCATTCTATCTGCTTAAAAGACGCCCCTCTGGAAGGTGACGTTGTTCGTCGTCAGACGATAATTCCTAGATGAGATGGTAAATCTAGTTTTCCAAAGAGGCATCAATCTCTCTATGCATCTCACTATGTGTGGATGTACCTTCAAGCTTTCCAACAGACAGATGATAAGTCTATGAGAGGTCGAATCGAAAGCTTTCCGTTAGTCAATCCAGACCATTGACAGGACTCACTGATGGACTGTGGCGTCTTTACAGACACACCTGTCAATTAGCAGGTTCTCTCGACAACCTGCTACACCTTTTTTAGAGCCACGTTGTTCGTACATCTCTCGCCATACAGGCTCAATTCATCGAACAATCCTGTTGTTTAGGACAGCTGTAAAGATCTTATACAGTGTGTTCAAACAAGATATTGGCCTGTAATTCTCTGGTTGGGACAAGTTGCCTTTTTCCGGTAGGAGTATAGTGCGTCCTAACACCAGCCACTGCGGAATGGGCGTCTCCGACTTTAAATATGAGGTGAATATGCGGGCCAAATGTTGGTGTATAGAAGTAAACTTCATGGCTTGGGTGCCAACTTCACACTCGTCAGCCATCGCCGCCTCTCGCCCGAATTTCGGCCAAAAATCAGAACTAGAAAGAGTAGGTCAAATTTTAAAGATGCTCTTCAATTTGTGTATAAAAGTATTTGTACGATTGTTTTTGTGTAGTTTAAAACAATTATTGAGTAGTAAAAATAAGTCTTTATCCCAAATAAAGCTGTTTTTGAAAAAACACAATTTTTTAGTATGCCATGTAAGTTTTTATGCATTATAAGCTTAAATAAACTTTAATTAAGGTGTATAGTGAAAAGTTTGATCCAAATAATGCAAAGAATATGAATAATAGATGTTTGGAATCTAAAAACGAATTCTAACCTAACTTTCAGGTCTGATTTTTTAAATAGTATATATTTAATCTATAAATTAATAAAACTTTACTTTCAGTTCATTTTTGCTTCAAAATGAGTTCATTTATGCTTATAATGGATTGCAATTTATAATGAATAGTACAATAATTGTTTTTTTTTAGAAAAACATTGTTGTCAAAAAAATATAAAATTTTTTTAGTATGCAAACAAATCATAAAAAAAATCTTATGCACAAATTAAAATGCATATTCAAATTCTACCTACTCTTTCTAGTTCTGATGTTTGGCAACAGATGGCGTATCGCACTTCATACATTCCGAATAGAGAAAGCAATTTTTTCATAATAAAATCTTTATTTTGGACAGCAATAACAATAAGAAGCATTGCAAATAAGAAGGATTGCAGTACAGAATTAGATAACTGCGGATTGCGATAAAAGTAGAATTCAGGTTATATCAAAATTTAGTGTGACTATCGCACTGTCGCACGCGCGGAATAAATAGATATATATAATTTATCTACGAGAAAACGTTCACTGGGCGTTTTTAAATATAGTTTTTATAAACAATTAAATATATTCTCTGTTAACAATATTTCTTGGTTAATAATGCTTTCAAACATTTCATTAAATCAAACCAATATTTCTTAAATAAAAGTTTTTATGATATAAAGAAATCGTTTCAGGAGAACGTTTTCTGAGTGCTTGACTTAAACTAAAGATGAATGCGTTGATTTATTAAAAAGTTGTTTTAAACATTAATCCGGCTGATTCGAAAAAGAACCTTGTTTTAAAATACATTTGTTTAAACACATTTTTGATTGTAGTTCAATGTACCGTTTTTTAGCATAAGTATACTTGCTTATATTCATTTATTGCAAAGTAAGAAGCATGAAAATTAATGAACTTCAGCGCTGGCGCCTCTAGCGATTATCTTTACACAGATGGGAGAGTTAGATTTATTGGTGTGTGTATTACTAGATATATCTATATTTATGTATGCGCAGCGAATGTTATGCTAGACAATTGGCGACTGCATGCTGTATGGTCACATAATGCATAGGTATTTCCATTGATATCGCGAGGCACATTGTTTTACGATGATGCTTGTTATCAACTAAGTGTCAGAGTTTAACGATCTAGTACCTACCCCAGGTCTGCAGGCGTTATAAACTGACAAACGTACTCATATTTTTATACATAATCAAACTTTTTATTAAGTCTTGAGAATAACTTATAAAAGCTAAATTATAAAATGTATGATATACATTTTTTCATACTATATTATAGTATAAGACTTTCTATCCAGAGAAAACATGAAATTCAATCAAATTCTATACATTGATGGAAAATGCAATTAAGATCTATCAAGAAGTGGAATTTAAATAAAATTCTATAAGCACATTTAACGAAATCCTATAAAATTTGATCAAACAAATTTCACAAATGAAATTCCATCAGCAGATTTAATAAATACCCCATCTATTTCAATAAAATTAATTTGAAAAAATCAAAATCTATCACCACATTTGATAGAACTTTTTATCAATTTCTATCCATCTAGAAATCGTATACTTTCCTATCATCATATTTTCATTTAAATTGTATCAAATCTTATTCGTAAGGCAGCGCAGTAATGTGCACAATATTTTGTCATTGGAACTCTATATGGAATCTTATTATTATTATTATAGATTAGCAGTTCGAACTCGAAAGTTCATTGCCTCACTAACCCGAGACCGCCACACATCTCTATCCTGTGCATCCTCCATCCAGTTTAAGTAATCATGTCCTAGTTCTTTTAAATCTTCCCTTACATTTTTCTCCCATCTGTTTCTCGGTCTGCCTAAGGGTCTCTTACCAATCGGCCTCCCTCTTAAAACTTGCGCCACTGTTCTTTCATTTCCCATTCTTGCTACATGCCCCGCCCATCTTAGTTTACGCGCTTTCATTACTCTATTAATATTTGCTGACCCGTAGAGAGCATGCAGCTCATCATTATGCAGTTTTCTCCATTCGCCGGTCTCTTCGTCCCTTTTTGGACCATAGATTTTTCTAAGTACTTTATTCTCAAAAACTCTAAACCTATTCTCCTCTCCTTTCGTCAGCGCCCACGTTTCGCACCCGTACATGACGACCGGCATTATTATTGTTTTGTAGATTCTTACTTTGATGTTTCTAGATAGCAATCGCGATTTTAATAGTGTGTTTGCTGCATAATAGCACCCATTGCCAGCGTACAGCCGCGCGTTGATTTCCGTTTTAATCTTATTTTCGCTAGTTATGATAGACCCGAGGTATTTAAACTCGCTAACCCTTTCAAATTTCATATTTCCAGCCATTAGATCCCCGTCTTGATTACTTTGTTCGGATCTGCCGACGGTCATATATTTTGTCTTCGATTCGCTAACTTCTAAGCCAATATCTTTGGCTTTTGTGATCAAGATTTCTGCATTTTTAGCTACCGTTTCTTTATCATCCCCTAGTAAGTCGAGATCATCCGCATATCCAAGAATTTGTACTATCCCATTGAGGGTAGCACCGGTCGGGTTCGCCTGCACTTGCCTAACCACGTATTCTAAAACCAAGTTAAAAAGGACGCACGAAAGTGCATCGCCCTGTTTCAGGCCATCGCGGATCGAGAACTCTTCAGATAAACTACCGTTTACGCGTATTCTACCCCTACTGCCGCTTAAGCAAATTTCGATAAGTCTAACCAATTTTCTTGGTACACCCAAGAACTCTAGGATCCAGTACATTCGTGCGCGTATAATAGAGTCTTAAGCTTTTTTGAAATCGATAAATAGCTGATGCACTACTTCTTTAAATTCCCATTTTTTTTCTAGCAGTTGCCTAATTGTAAACATTTGATCGCTTGTAGATCGGTTTCGGCGGAATCCACACTGGTAATCCCCAATGATTTCCTCGGCAAAAGGAATCAGTCTACTTAGGATTACATTAGACAGGATCTTGTATCACGAAGATACAAGTGAAATTCCCCGATAATTGTTACAGTCAGTTTTATCGCCTTTTTTAAAGATGGGAATAACGATAGAGGTATTCCATTCTTCCGGCATGCGTTCTGTTTTCCAAACTGCGCGTATTAATTTAATAATTTGTCTTGTGAGGCAAGGGCCTCCATTTTTTATCAGTTCTGACGGTAGGTCGTCGATGCCCGCGGCTTTGTTATTTTTCAACTTCTTTATAGCCATTTTTATTTCTATATCAGCAGGGTCATCAATTAATAGATCAGCAGTGTGGATTTCGCCGAGATTACCTTCAACGGGGGCTTCGCGTACATTTAATAGTTTATCGAAATAGTCTTTCCATAAATTTAGTCTCTCTGTCGCATCGGCTACTAGATTGCCATTTTCGTCCCTCATTACTTCCGTTCTACTTTGAAAGCCTTTCCTTATAAAATTGATTCCCCTGTACATCTCGCGCGGGTTATTCTGTTTATTATGCGTTTCTATTGCTAGTATTTTATTCTTTTCCCACTCCCTTTTCTTGGATCTATAGAGCCTATTTGTACGTTTACTAATCTCGAGATACTTCTTATGTGTTTGATCGCACTTACTTTGTAAACTAATTAGTCTGGCCTTCCGGCGTTTTTCAAACCAGAGTTTGCACTCTTCGTCAAACCATGGTTTGCTTTTTGTTACTTTCTTTAAACCTATCGTAAGTTTCGCGGCTGTCTTTACCGCCTTTTTTATATTGCTCCACAGGGTTTCCGGGTCCTCCTCGTAATTATTGTTATCGTCGCTCTGTTCTTGGAGAGCGTCAAAGCTATTAGAAATCTCAACTTGATAATTTAATGTTTCTGCTGCTGTTATGAATTTATCTATATTGAAACGAACTGTTGGCTCTATGCGTCCTGTTTTCTTACTGATCGCTAGCCTAGATCTTAGTTTTACTATCACGAGAAAATGGTCTGAATTTAAATCCGCTCCCCTATACGATCTTATATCGAGAATGTTTGTATGACGTCTTCTGTCAATTAGAACGTGATCGATCTGATTATGAGTGTTACCATCTGGTGATCTCCAGGTGGCCTTATGTATATTTTTATGCTTGAAATATGTGCTTTTGACAACAAGGTTCTTTGAAGCTGCAAAGTTTATTACTCTAGTTCCATTGTCGTTACTGACGTCATGCAAACTTTCTGATCCTATTGTAGGCCTATACATCGGTTCTTTTCCAATTTTCGCGTTAAAATCCCCCAATACTATTTTTGCGTCAAAAGTTGAGAACTTGTCAAAAACCTGCTCGATTGTTTCGTAAAAGAGATCTTTAGTGTCTTCGTCTTTGTCCTCGGTGGGGCAGTGCACATTGATTAATACCTGTTTGTTGAAAATACCCTTCAGTACAATGTATGATAACCGATCGTTAATGAATTGCATGTCGATAACCGCTTGCGAGATTCGTTTATTAATAAGAAAACCGGTCCCCAGTCTCCACTCCTTAGCTCCCCCATAGTGAAAAGTATAGTTATCCTTAGAAATTGACGCGAAATCGCCCGGCCAGCAGGTTTCTTGAAGTGCTATTAAGTCAGTTTTGTATTTATTTGCTATCCCAATGAGTTCGCTAAATCCGCCAGTATTTAGACTACGCGCGTTTAGAGTTCCCACCCTTAGATCTTTAACTGTAGTTTTTTGTTTTTGCACGTTAGCCATGGTAGTTTCAAGATAATCCGCACGTTAGGATCCTATTCCGATCGTAGGTGAGTCCACTGTCCCAGGAGTGATAACCCCCATACCTCCCTAGGTCTAAGTATGGGAGCTTTCCGACTCTGACAAGGACCATGTCAACTTGTCGTCAGACACATTACAGTTTCATCCTCGTATCCTAACGTCCCCCTGCAAGGCAGCGCGCCTATACTGGCATCAGTACCCCTTTGGCCCTATACAGGCGAATCATTCCACACATCCCTTGCGGGCAGTGTCATCGCTGCGGTGTCCAATGGGCAGCAGGATTTTTCCCTTACAAGATTTTTAGTTTTGGTTCGGGGTAGTGTTTCTAGGTGGATACACGCTGCACCCCGGCCTGCCAGGACCCACTCATTGCGCATGAACGTGAATGGGTGGGTCCTCCCAAGCCATGGTCATCGTGTTTTCTACCAGTGCTAGGCCAACATCTTAGGCTGGGCTCACCACACCCACGACTGGTTCCTATCGGCTGTCCTATTGGAACCAGGCTTTTCAAGCTACAATGTAGTCGCGTGCATTAAAGTTTGGGACTAAGAGTTTTGCAGAAAAAAGGGCTGATAGCACTAGTTTTGCATACACACAAACACATTTTTTAGTCGGCCGAAACCAAATTCAAAATAAATTAAAATACTTTAAAAATTCTTCAAAAATACGTTATTTAGAGGTGAAAAATTTCGCAAGTGGATTTTTAAGAAAGAAAGTATTTTTTGCATCTAGTATTTTAAAGAAATTTTAAATAATTGAATGGAATCAAATCAAATTATGATGTATGTACTTCTCTAACCTCTATAACCTATAAAATTTAACCTTTCTCTTTTAAATAATTTAAATGATGATGAAAATAATTATCAATGAAAATAATAGTAAATTGATTATTATATACCTTTGAGTCATAATTTTCAATTTTATTTCAGGATCCAATCCGGAAATGTTTCACTTCAATTTATAGAATATTAATACTTTTCAACTTTTGAATTTCTTTTCTGGAATTTCAATTAATTGGTTTTGAACTTTTCACTTCAATTAATTTTCTTTTTAAGTTGGGTTTCACTTCAATTCCCGTGCAGAAATTGCCCAATTTGCTCCCGATTTCCGACGTGGCCCCGATCGGATTTGCCACATTGTGGCTTTCGCATGGCTACTCTTGTGGCTCGGGTCGGAACCACATATTGAGAAAATACCAGCTGGAAGTTGCAGCGCCAACTGTTGCGCTGACCGCCCGATATCCGAAGTTTTGTTTTATATTTCATACAATACGGCTCGGTTTTGAGTGTGATGTGATATCAAAAATAATAAAAATATTATTTATTTTGGCATAATGCCAAAACTAAAAGTACCCTACGGGTACGGAAACATAATTGCTACCATTCCCTACTTGCGCAATGAAGATGAAGGTAAGTAGATTCATTATAATCTGTCAAGCAAACTTAACCTCAAAATAAATTGAAAATAATAAGTTAAGAAAACTGTATAAACATTAATTTAAACGTAAGAACGTTTGCAGAGGTTATGTTTGTGATTCCACTTGGCTTGATTGTCTTACGTAATTTTTCTCGATGATCGTCAGAATGTTTTATTTACAAGATAGAAATGGTGAAAACAAAAAATAGGTAATCTACTCCAAGTCTGTTTTACTAATAACTTTCACTAAATAACAAGTAATTACAGATACTGACGATGAAGACGAAGAGGGATTGGAAGTTCCTAATGAGGAAAGGATTGAAGCTCCGATTCAAGCAAATGCAACAAGTTAAACAAAATCCCATCCTAAATTTTAATGTCATACAAAATGAAGAAAATCCTATTGATATATGTGGGGTTTCTAGTAACGTAGATTCAGGTACCAAACTTTAAATATTTTGTAAAAAACCTTATTTGAAGGAAAACAAAAAAATTATGTACAGTGACGTGTGTTATTAAGTGCCTTGGAATCAGGACCTAATCTCAAAATTGAATTGCCTTATTTTACTGCATAAATACCTGAGTAAGTTTTGTTCAGATACTTAGGGCCTATTCCTGTTTTGAATCAAATCTGATTTCGGAGTGAAAAAGTGACTAATTTTAATAGTTTTTGTGTCAAACGTTTTTTTAATGCTCATGTTAGAATAAAAAAAAAGGTTTTACGTAAAAACTATTGAGATTAGCCCATTTTTCTCTTTCAATACAGATTTGAATTCGAAACAGGAATAGGCCCAAATTATCTAAAAAAGATTTAATTGGATTTATGAAAAAATAATTGTATGGCTAAGAATACAAAAATAAGAGGGGGCTAGTCTGGGCCAGATCCGACCGTCCTTCTGGATGCCCCAGTCTGGCCCTGATCAGTTTAGGCGTTTCATTTCAAATCTGGCGCTGGTAGGATTGCCCGACTGGGCCCACATTCTGCCAGATCTGGGCCCGACCCGCGCCACGCTGAAATTTCTGCACGGGTTAATTTGAATTCACCTCTCAATACAATTTATTGTTAAAATTATTTATAATTTGTGAGTTATTTAATTTATCAAATGTATCAATTTTTCATAGTGTTTTATTAATATTTAACCTTATTTTAAAGTAATCCTTAATTATTTGTCGAGATATATTTGAGAACTACGTAAGATTAGTGGGTAAAACATAATTTAACTGTGAAAACTTGGTAAAATTATTTATAAGACTAAATTGTAGTAAGCGAAAGAAATAACATAACATGGAAATCTATTGAAAGTAAAGCAATAATATTTATTCGTTGGGTGGAAGATTTTTCTTAGAAAGTACTACTAATTTTATATCACAGCCTTTTCTATTTAAAGAACTTCATATTTTCGCAGGGTTGTCAATATCAATACCCCAATCGTTCATTTCTTCAACAACACCTTTGTTCATCAAGTTCGATTTGAACTTCTTGCTTTTTTTTCGGCTTTAAATTCTCGATATCTTATTTGACTATAGTAGTGAAACTAATACAAAATTGATTTATATTCCTAAATTATTCAAAAAAAAACTAGAGTGGAAGATTATAAGTTACAGAGGTAGCGAAATGCATGCATCACAATTGCATTTAATTCAAATTAATTATTTTTAATTTCTTACAAATGTTGGATGTGAAAAATACTTACTTCCATAACAATCCAGCACTTGCGAAATGTTTCACCTTTGAATAAAGTATTTTTAATAATTGTTATAAGTATTTTAGTTTATTTAACATTTTGGTTTGACACATGAGCTCAGCTAAGTACAGCACATCTGTAGCATCTCACCGACTTAAAAATGGGTTTGTGTGTGTGCAAAAATAGCGCCATCGGCTTTTTTCTCTGTGAAACACGCAGGCAAATACATTACAGCTTGGGGAGCCTGATTGGCACAGGATACTTTTTTGTCAACTCCTTCTTATTGAAAGTCTACGAAATATTATGCATTCCAGAATTTGATCAAATCCTACGTATCAGAATCTCGAAAATTTCTATGAAATTTTATCCGTCGAGAAATTGTATTTTTTCCTATAAAAATTTTCTCATTACACAAGATTTCATAGAGTTTGAATGACAATAGTAGTACTAGCGTACAGTAAATTTAGTATATTTATACTGAATTTAGTACACGCTTATACTAAATTTCATGTATACGTGTATACTGATTTCAGTATGAATATAATAAATTCACTGTATGATTGTATACTAAATTTAATTTCATGTAGTGTATTCTTGCTTCCATTACATGTATACACGGAGAAAATTTGGTTAGGAAACTTTACCAAACTTTTGAGTAAAATTGGGACATACGGACCAAAAGGAGAATGTTTGACATTATTGCAATAATTTGTGACGTGCAAAAGGTTAAATGATACATGGCAGTTCGGTAAACTTTAATAGCGCATATTGAAGTTTACAAATGTACAGTGAAGATTTTCAAAAGTAAACATTAATGCACGTGGTGTAATTATTAAAAACTATTCTGTCATACATTGAGAAAAAATTGGATAAAAATTCATATTAGTTGAGCAAAGTTTGCCCCCCCCCCCAAACACTAACAAATGCACACACTTTTGCATCGGCTCCTACTTCGATGATCTATTTTTTTTAGAAACCAGCGAGGAATAACATTTCTTGAGTCCGCTAAAAGGCCCCCACATTTTAACTGGTCCGGGGCCCCCGCAACCCTAAAGACGGCCTGGCCATGAATCGAAGTTTACGCCCCTGGCGTAAACCTTAGTGATGCCATTTCCGTGCTTTTCGCCATGTTAGTGGTTTCCCTACAAAATTTGTAGTTTTTTTCTTCATTTAGTGGGATGAAAAAATTATATTTCACTGAGAATAAAAAAGCTTTGATCCAACAAAATAATCCTACTCCAAGAAAATCAAAATTGAAATTCGCGGTATCACGAAAAAAAGAAAGTATATATTTTTGTCATTGCATGATACAAATTTTAAAAAAATATCTGTACTAGAAGGTTCAAAAAATTAATACTACGTTAAAATTTGAACTAAATATGAACTTATATTTTATTGAATTATGTTTTCAAATTATTGTGTCAATAAATGAGATTTCGAAAAATATGATAACAGAAAATTCAATTTCAAGATTTAAAAAGAAACATTTTTTTAAAACAATTTCTTAAACTGAATTTTTTCATATGAAAAAATGAATAAAAATTTTTCATCAAATTTACGTCGCTATATTATACTTTTATTTTAAGAATTCTTTAGCTGAAATATTTCTTGATATTTTTTTAAATATTTCTTTACAATACAGTGTAATGAAGGTTTTTGTCAAATCTACATTGTAAAAATCTTTAAGGAATGTATGAATGATTATTTAACAAAAATGTTTCAAAAAGTTTCGTAGTTTTACTCAGTGTAATTGAAAAAAATTGTACTTTCACAGAAATTTGTATATAATTTGAATTATTATTGTAACATTTTATATAATTTGTCAACTGCAGTATTAACCAAAGAGTAACTCTTTCTATTGTACATTGCGTCCCTACAACAGAAATGATGTAATTTTTGCCGATTTAATCAAATTTACTGATGAGGAACGTTTGAAATAATTCAATTATTTTCAATTTATTTTACCCTAAAGCCAAAAGTAAACATCAAAATTCTCAAAGAAAGTCACAATTAATATATAATATTTTTATACAATATATGCTGCATTTCCGACGAAAAACACTAATCTAACCTAAAGTTGTTCAAAATTCTAAGTTTAATTTTCAAGTAAAATGATTTTAATTTGAAATGAACGATTTTTGGTAAAGAGGGTTAACATAACCTTAAATTGTTCCAGAATTGTAAATCTTCTTTGAAACCTATATTGACATTTCCGGTAAAAATTACTAGCCTAAAACCTATGATTAAATAAAAGTTTTAATCTTCTTTGAAATCTAATGATTTTTTATTAAAAATTCAGATTTTTCACTAAAAAGACCAATTTTTAGTGTAAAACATATTTTATGATTTTCAAAAAGAACAAAATTTTCAAACCGCCTAAAATATTAAAAAAAAAATTAAGGATAACCCGTGAGGGTATGAAAATATAAAAATAAAATATCAAGGAACGTTTTTGTGATGGACATGTATTTTACACGAAAAACCTTTGAAAATCCTTATCTCAAAAATATTCAACTCTACTTTTAATTTTTATCTTTTTCAAGTTAATATAAGTAACATATGCGTAAATTTTGAATATTTAAAAAATGGTGTAAATATTATCAGACAATTTTCCTTTTGAATTTGTAGCTTCGAATAGGTGCGTAACAAGACATTTGGTATACATACTTTTTTTATTCATTATTTCAAGTTATTATTCTGAGAAAAAGTGGAAAATGACTCAGACTTCAAGTGGCAATTACAAAATACCTATGTTCCAAAAAATATAGATCTTATAATATAAATCTTTTTATGAAAACTTTAGTCACGGCACTGGTCGTTTCTCACAAGCGCTGTATCAATTCCTCTAGATAGTATATAAGAAAGTTCCTTTAACCTCTCAATGTGAAGCGTGCGTCTGCGTAGTTACGTCGAAAGCGTCTTATATATGTAGTATTATATTAGACTTATTTATATGTATATTATGTGTGTTTGAGTAGGTTTAGGTGTCGTCAGTGTATCTGTAACGAAATTGTATTCTGATTGGCTGTGACTAACCAATGTGTATGTAAGTGTATGCTGTTGACTGTGTATGAGGTTTTTTTTTTTATTCACAGAAGCTTACGGTTTACCAAACTGCCAGTTAAAGTTTCTCGAGCATCAGTGATTCCTTCATGCCTTTTCTGTAAACCCACTTATATTTTCTACCAGGCGCTCGACCGCGTCACCATTATCTAATGTTTCATATATTTTACAATTATGTGCATTAAAATGTCAACTACCAAGTACAGTATTAATTAAAGTACATTTCAGAAGATATTCGTGTCAGTTTGTCAAACTTTCATGTTTGTGAATGAAGTATTACCGAATTTCGTTTTACCAAACTAGAAATGAAACTTTGTCAGTGTCCATACGTCCAAACTTTACCCAACTGAGTTTGGTAAAGTTTCTCGAACTATTTTTCTCCGTGTATAAATAAATTTAGTACAGATTTTTCTCACAGTGTATAGAAATTTATAGGAATTGTATCCAAAAGTTTTATATAAATTGATTGAATTTTTGGCGGGACATCGTGGGACACATCCGATGAAGATGATTATTTTTTTGATATACTTTCTATCAAAAGCGGTTCATAAAAATATAAAGGAAATGCTTAAAATTGCGGATACAGAAAACGGATTGAAAAGTATTAAATTTTTTTTTATGAGATTCTGTCAATATTTTTCAGCAGGAATGTGACGCTCCACGAGGAATGGGCCCACTTTGTCGAATTAGAGTTTTTTTAAACAAGAGTAAGAAATATTGATTTTAGATTTATTTGATGGGAAATAATACCTTAATGTATTCTCTATCTGGTGAAACACGTTCGCCAACGCAAAAGGTATGTACTAAATGTATGTATGCTTATTAATGATATCCTGAAATAGGACAGAAGAAAATACTGTTTTTAAATAGATATAAATGATTAAAAAAAATTAATTATGTGTAAGTAAACGATTTATCGGACCTCATTTTTATTTCAAACCGTCGTCTGTCCGTGAACGAAAATTTGAAAATCATGTGAAATAATGTTACGCTTAGCAGCAATTTCTGTTTTGTATTTTCTGTTTGGTTTTTTGTCAATTGGGTGAATTTATTTATACAGTCAAAGAAATTTCTCTTGTGTCAAAAGGATGTTTCTTGACACAAATATAAGTTCCTTTTTTGTCTCAAGAAGAAGATTTTTGCAGCAAATATTATCCTTTTGCGACAAACTTCACGTAATCTTGCAGCCAAATAATTCCGTTTGTGCAAAACAGATTTTCACGTGACTTAAAACAAAATAGGCAACAGGACGATGCTTTTGTTTGAAGACAACTTTTTCTCTGAGTGTACAAGGATTCATTGTTGGAAAAAGTTAACCTCTAGACCACGAAGGAATAGCAAGGAGTAGTATCCCTGTAAGTGGGGAGTGGGACGAGCGACGTCCAATAATTCGTTAATGCTAGCTACGAATGAAAACTCGTATGCTGCCCCGTTCACATGCGCACTGGCGGTTGCCATGCCAACGATGTCAACACGCGTTTGAAGTTTCGAAATTGTGTATTGAACGAACATAAACAATAGCTATTTGTGATACAAGTGCGCAAAATAGGCGATTGCCAACGAGTGTACATTTTTCAGCATGAGCCGGAGGCTCGAAGCACGAGTCGAAGGTTAGCGCCACGAAGGAATAGTAAGGAGTGGTATCACCCTATGTGTTCGGTGAGCAGAGGTGGGACAAGTGACGTCCAATAATTCGTTAATGCTAGCTACGAATGAAAACTCGAATGCTCCCCAGTGCACATGCGCAGAGTTGTTTTCGCAGTCACATGTTATACCCACTCAATATGTTACCTTTTGACATCTCGATGCACATGTAGGTTATGTTCGTTTGTTTATGTTCGTTCAATACAAAAAGTTCGAAACTTCAAACGCGTGTTGACATCGTTGGCATGGCAACCGCCAGTGCGCATGTGAACGGGGGAGCATACGAGTTTTCATTCGTAGCTAGCATTAACGAATTATTGGACGTCGCTCGTCCCACACCCCACTTATGGGGATACTACTCCTTACTATACCTTCGTGGTTAGCGCACGAGCGAAGCGAGTGCGAAAACGAGGACGAGTGCGAAGAGCTGAAGGCGAATGCTGAAATTACACGAGTCAGCAATTGCCTGTGCGCACGTGTATCACACGCTATTTTTTGCAACAACCTTCCGAGAAAGTTGTTAGGAGGTGGTAACGAAAAATACTAATTGTATATTGCAGAGTGGAGTAAAGGAATTTTGTTGAAAAATTTTTTTTTTTAATTTTTGAAAAAAAAATTTTTTCCAATTTTTGAAAAAAATTTGAAAAAAAGATTTTGAAAAAAAGTGCTCTGGAACAAAATTTTGTGCAAAAAAATTGTTGAATAAAATTTTGTGAAAGAAATTTTTGAAAAAAAATTTTGTGAACAAAAATTTTGAAAAAAAAAATTTTGTGAAAAAAAATTATGAAAAAAAAATTTCGAAAACAAAAATTTTGTGAAAAAAAAGTTTTGAAAAAAAAATATTTTGTGCAAAGTGCGCATGCGCGTACATTCCGCTGATGTGGAAAGTAAAGAAGAATCGAACTGCGCATGCGCCAATATTATTCCCGCATTGTTATTCGGAATGAGTCACTTCGCGTATAATTTAGCTACACGGAACGGAGTACTTTCGAGGTGGGTGTTGCAAAAACGAACATAACCATGTGCATCGAGATGTCAAAAGTAACATATTGAGTGGGTATAACATGTGACTGCGAAAACAGCTCTGCGCATGTGCACGGGGGAGCATACGAGTTTTCATTCGTAACTAGCATTAACGAATTATTGGACGTCACTTGTCCCACCTCTGCTCACCGAACACATAAGGTGATACCGCACCTTACTATTCCTTCGTGCTCTAGGTTAACCATATAATTATTTGAATTTGTGACCAAAAATATGACAGTATTGTGTGTGAGGTCTCTCGAGATTCATGAATTAGCAATTTTCATAATATAACGGTCGGAAGTTATATATATATATATATATATATATATATATATATATATACAGTGAAACCTCTACTAACGGACACCTCTCCACAGCGGACACCTCTGTTTACGGACACTTTTCATGAGTCCCCGACCCACGGTATAGGAAATCCCATGTTAAGCTACCTCTCCCTAACGGACACTCTCTATAACGGACACGGACACTTTTGTTGACCCTCAAGATATGAATTTACCTCTACAAGACGGACAGTTACAATGGAACCTGACTCATTAGCTTGATGGTAGACATTGGGGTGGGGATAAACGTTACCGTAACGTCACTAAACCTCTAGTGTTGACCGCCAAGATTTGAATTTACCTTTACGAGACGGACAGTCACAATACAACCTAACTCATTAGCTTGAGGGCGAACATAGGGGTGGGGTAGAAACGAAACCATATCGTCACCAGACCTGTCAATGAGTTCATTTCCCTACTGTGATTTGCCTACTGCACATTAGCAATCGTTTCTCACGCGAGTTTAGTCTTCTTTCACAATGTCTCGAAAAATGTTAACGTTGAAGGAAAAGGTGGAAGTGATAGAATATTACAAGGGTGAAAAATGTGGAGTTCGCAAACTAGCTGAGCAATTTCATATTGGAAAGACACAAGCAGCTGAAATAGTGAAAAATAAAGACAGAATAAGTAAAATGTGGTTTGACAATCGGAACGAAAAACAATGCGGAAAAAGTTCTTTAAGTGGTGTTGGTATCTTTGTAGACAGTGTTGTTTTTGAATGGTTTTGCAGAGTACGAGTGCATAATGTTCCAGTTTCGGGTCCACTGATTCAAAATAAAGCCTTGGAAGTAGCAAAAGAAATAGGAGCTCCTGATTTCAAGGCTTCTAATGGCTGGTTGGAAAAATTTCGTGTCAGACATAACATTTCCTACAAAACCGTTTGCGGAGAATCAGCTGCTGTAAATATGGATACAGCCGAAGAATGGCTGAACAAATTGCCAAGTATCATACGTGGTTATAAGCCAGAAGATATTTTGAATGCTGATGAATTGGGACTTTTCTACCGTGCTCTACCCGAAAAAACTATGTGTTTAAAAGGTGAAACGTGTTCTGGTGGTAAAAGTGCGAAAGAGAGATTGACAGTTCTCTTGTGTGCAAATATGATTGGTGAAAAAGAAAAGCCTCTAGTTATTGGCAAAGCTGCTAAACCTAGATGCTTCAAGGGACTCGGCATAAGAAACTTTCCTGTTCACTGGAAGCATAACAAGAAGGCTTGGATGACTCGAGAAATAATGACGGAATGGCTGATGGAACTCGACAGGAAAATGAAGCGGCAGAAAAGAAAAGTCCTACTTTTCTTGGACAATGCCACGTCACATCCTGAAATTGAATTAGATTCTGTGAAAGTAGTGTTTTTTCCTCCTAATTTAACCTCTGTCTGCCAACCTCTTGACCAAGGTGTTATCAAGAACTTTAAGGTTTACTATCGTCAGTTCGCTCTGAAGCACTTAATATCCAAACTGGAAATTGAGCAAGACATGAGTCAACTTAAGAACATCGATGTTCTCCAGGCTATAACTTGGGTTAACGCTGCATGGAATCAGGCATCTGCTACAACTACAAAGAACTGTTTTCGAAAAGCTGGTTTTCCATTAACTGACGAAGAATCAGCAGACACCCAGGCAACTGCTGATGATAGTGATCAACTTGCTGCTTTGCTTCAAGCTGCTGGCGGTACTGCTATTTCCGCAGATGACTATGTGAACATTGACATCGATTTGTCAGTTGAAGACTGCCGGACAAACGTCCAGGAAATCTTGGAAGATGTTTTGACAACAGAGAGCAACGACCAGGAAGAAGAGCCGATTGAAGAGAGCGAGGAAGGAGATAATTTATTGAAAAATTACGCAGATGCATCGCTTCACATGGAGCACCTGAAGAATTTTTATTTATCCAAAGGTAATTGATTTATCTGTATTTATTTATGCATATTTATTCAACTATAATTGCAAGCGGAAAGTGTCTAAAGCAACAAAAGATAGATTCATTTTTAAGAAGCAACATCGACTCTAATTTTTAAAACCAAATGCGATATGTATAAACAAATTGATACACACATTGCATATGCAATTTTTAATTAACAACGTCCTAATTTAAATAAAAATTTAGATCAATTAATAACATGCTTTCCACGCTTTATTTCACCTATCATTATTAATTATTTATAAATCTGTTCGTCTTTGCATATTATTTATTTATGAATTTCATTCATTCATTTATTTTATTTATTCATTTTTTTATTCATTTATTTCATTCCTTCATTTATTTTTTCATTTTTTTCATTAATTCTACTAATTTAATCATTTATTCTATTTATTCATTTATTTATTCTTTTTTTACTAATTAATTTATTTATTAATTATTTCATTTTATTTAATCATTCATTTATTTCTGCATGACTTTTATTTTTAATTGATTTTATTTATTTAATTATTTATTCTATTTATTAATTTATTTTATTTATGAATTTATCAATAATTATTAGTCATGAATTATTGAATCGATTATTAAAAAATCATAATATTACATATAAATAATATGTATGTACATAAATATAAACATATTACATAATGTCCAGCAACTCACTCTCTGGGGCGGCTACCTCTCTGGGGCGGA